>CAVNYN010132081.1:508-13803 GCA_963692815.1 Nyctanthes arbor-tristis
CTAACGCATGCGCCCACTACCCCTAATTATGACGATCGAGGTAAGCTCAACCACTTGGGCCTCCTTAGGCAGGCGCTCTTCTCAAGTGCAATAGAAGTCACCAACATCGGGCCATTCTTGATCACTTATTAAACTCCGTGCAAGTAACTATAACCACATTGGTTAAGTTATTAAAACTTCTATTGGAAATTCTGCTACGGCCACTATTTTAAGTTAAGTAATAAATAATAAATATCTCAGTTAGTTATTCATTTAAGGCCTTTGGTGGTATCCATAAATTTTTTATACAATTCAATTTGGATTCAAAATAATTAATTTCAATAGGAGTCCATTTTCTTACTAGATTTCAATCAAATTAAATAACATAACACGAATCTCCCAAGCCTGGGTCAACGTATCACTGTTTTTTCATCCCCTTGGCTGTTCATGACCTGCTATTACCGGATGGTTCCTAGAATTAGGACATTATTAAACAAATGTTCTGCATTCCTGATGAAGAAGCTATTGGTAAACTCCCTATGGGTTGCCTCAATTATGAAGACATTCCTATATGGCATTTCGACCATTCGGATATACAGTCAAATCAGGCTACCATTTGGCTCTAAATTTGGAATCAGATTCTCAACCATATTCTAATCACTTGAATCAATGGTGAAAATACCTCTGGAAAGCTAAGCTACAAGCAAAAGTGAAGATCTGTATATGGCGCATTATGAGTGATATACTTCAGACCAAGTTAAATTTATAGAGGGGCAAAGTCACAGATTGTCCCTTTTGTGATTGATGTGGCATAGTTAGTGAATCAACTGAGCATGCTGTGATTTTCTGTGATGCTACGATGGATATGTGGGAAGGCAGTGTATTTAATTCTTTTATTGAAAATAAGTTTGGCTCAGTCATGGGGGAAATCATTTTGGCAGCAAGGAAGGAGTTCAATAGCGAGGATTTTGATCTTTTCCTCGTCCTATTATGGAAATGCTAGAAGGAAAGGAATTTATGGTGGTTTGAGAAAAAGAAGTCTCATCCTCAACAACTACAAATTAGTGCAGCAAGTTATCTCGCAGAATATCAGTGCACATATGATCCTATTGCCGTCACACCTTCTAAGGATAAGCACCTTTCTCAATGCAAACCTAAATGGGAAAAGCCAACCCCTGGTTCTTTAAAAATGAATGCTGATGCATCAGTAAAAGAACACACCTCTTATTTTGCCATTGGAGAGGTGGTTCATAATCATATGGGCGAATTTGTTTTGGGGCTTACTCGAGTTTGTTATGGAAACTTAGGCCCTTTCATTGCTGAATGTATGGATGTTCTTCTTTGACTACAAGTTCCTATGGAGGAGGGCTTTTCCATTTCTGCTATTGAGACAAACTCTTCACTCGTGGCTGATGCAATTTGACATTCTAATAATAGAGGTGATGAGGGAATTGTAATCCAAAAAATTCACAACTTAATGCTCACAACTTAATGCTCACGTATTCCGTTCCCTTATGTAAGTGGATTAGCCAGAAGGCTAATCGTGTCGCTCATCTTTTTGCCAGATTTGGCTTTGACAGGTGTTTCTCTTGTGTGTGGAGAGACCACCCTCCTGATCTCATTGTACAATGTTTGCTTGATGATATGCAATGAAATAGTAATAGAAACTTTTAACAAAAAAAAGTGGCAGATATGCCGTGTAATTATAGCACCCACAATAGCTGCCAACTATTATATTGCAATTACAATACTAAAACTCTTTACTTTGTGTGTATAATATATGAAAAGTAAATTTTTTTGGGAAATTCGTGATTTGTGAGTCAGTTGTATAACATAATATTTAATCAAATAAAAATAATGCATCTCAATTAAGCAATAAAAAAGTAGAAGAAAAGTTAGAAGTGACTGGCTTGAGAGAGTTATGTCGAGAACACTGTCTTAAAGTCGTGTTGGCATCTCCTTGTATAGGTACTATCAGTGTGACACGGCTACAAGATAAAACCCCTAATTCTCAGCCAATACTCCGTCCATGAGCATGATCACATGGAGTGAAAGAACGAGCCCCTATCATATTGCCAAAATAGCATAAAGCATATATAGGATATATGAGGAATCTTTTCTAGTTTTTGTTGCCCCTCTCAAATGAGAATAAGATCCCTTTTATTGTGGCTAAGTTATAACCCTCATATGGATAACATTAAGGTAAAATTAATTCATGCATAATGGAGTTACAACAAAATAAAGCTTGAAACAGAAAAAAATGAAAAGGAATAAAGTATAAAATTAAAACCAAGGAATGTTTTAATGTTTCAAAATAAAACATAAGTTACAACAATCCCCCACAAACTTTAAAACATTCAAAATAAAAATAATATATATAGTGGTAATACTATATTGTGCAATAGGTGTAGGTGTCTTGCGACTTAAACCTCGCTTAGTGATGACAACTTTCATTTGAAAGAACCATAATGGACTAAAGCCTTGAATTAGGTCCCTTGGCCAAATTTCAATTGTCCCACACACAATATCGATTTAGGTTTATGTTCTTAGTGGGTAGCGCTATTAATGGCCATGCGCTATTATCTTGATTCTAGTAAGAGTCTCTAGGGAATAGCCAAATCCCATTGCCACGGCCTCATGGGAACTCTTACATAGACGAGTCCTCCACGGGCATGTGTGACCTACACCCCGTGAGATTTCTCACCCCGTAACTCATTCAGGGTTGAACCCTTCCTAACATCACATTTATTAATTAGCACTATCACCATAGGGATGAGTACAAATATTATAGTGCTACGAGTCACACCTTGCAGGTTGTTCCTACCACATTGAACCTTTTTCATGGGATCTCCAATCACAAAGGTTGCGTTTCTCCTGGAGGTGACTCGCTTGTGGGCTCACTCATCCCCTCGATGATTAATTATGTCGCTTTTAGACATGTTTTTTGGTACTGATATTTTATGATTTTTGATATTTCAACATTTCTTCCAAGATATAATAGTGCCTTGTGCTTTATATTATTAGGATCACAACAATATGTCATACACAAAGTGTATTTTAATTTCTTGTGCCAAAAATATATATTACCCCCACACTTCCTAAATTTCTAAGCTACTCGACAAGTCACTGGTTACCAGTTTTAGTGCAATTGAATCTTCAAGGTAAACTTGATCAAATTCTCATGCTTTTAAATTAGATCATGTGCAAAATATGTATGATGAAGGAAAGTTCAACACTAATCAGCACCTATGAAAATCTATGCCAAAATGAAATATGAGGTTTCATTCACCTACTCCTCATGCATATAACGAACTAATAATGCTTGTGGTCTCTGCTTTGTTAATTCATATCCAAAAGGAAAATAAAGATTCATATGGAACCTATTACATGGTCTAAGTCATTAGTCTTTAATAGTCTATAAAATATAATTATGAGTCTGCTATTATTGTACATTCTAAGAATGATGTGCAACATCTAAGTTGCAAGTTTTCTTTCACATAAGCTAATATGCTTATGAAATCTTATCATGCAAATGTATTCAAATGCGATAATATGCGCATAAAGATATTCTAGTCAAAACATGATCAAGAGACAACACTACTAAAAAAAGGCCATCAGTGACCAAACTTTTCTGACGAATGTCAGTTCCGTCAGAATCTTGTGAGGGGACACCAAAAGCCGTCGAAACTTACCGACGAAGAAATATTCCATCAGTAATTTTCGACGGCCGAAGAAGACCGTCTGAAATTTTCGACGGTGGAGGAAAGCCGTCAGAAATTTTCGACATAAACGAGTAAACCGTCAGAATTTTTAGACAAGTAGTTGGTTATAATCGCAACTTTCCAATGAAAATTGACCACCGTCGGAAGTTTTCGATGGTGAGAAATATGGTCACTATATTTCCAGCGGCAAATTTCATTCCCTCGGAACCATTTCTGACTGCCGGTACATACCGTCGGTAATCTCCGACGACTAACATTACCTGTCGCTATGTTCCAACGGCAAACATCTACCATCGGAAACATATCCGTTGAAATTGTCATTCACCAACCACGTTAGTTGAGCAATTACTGCAAATTAGAAAGACTCTCGAGTGCATTTATATCGTTCCGACGGATTGTAAAGTAGTCGGAAGTTTCCGATGTATTTTGTGAATCTGTCACAAATTTCCAACGGCGTTGCGACGAAGGTGTTGTTCTGTCTGAAATATATACTACGTATGTTGTTAATTTCCCATCCCAGAACCCGTCATTCTTTACATTTTTCTTCTTCTTTTTCATTTTGTTTTTCTCTTGGAACTACATATATTTTATACTCTTAGCTCTTAATTTGGACATGATTATATGCAAGAGATTGAAGTTTAACAATTAGATCCAGCAATTAGATCCATCAACACCATAACGTACATGTAGTTTTTGATATTTTCATGTTTATTATTTCATGAATAATTTTGTTTTGTTGATTTTTATTTTTTTTCCATCTTAGTTTTATTCTTATTATATATGTTTACTTGAGGTTAATATGAATATATATGGTGTGGTAGAATAAACAAAAAAGGCAAAAATATTTTTTTAAAAAAAATCAGATAGTCATACTCTTTTTTACATGATTTAGCTGGCATGTACACTGAAACTTCATTTGAATTTTTAAAATTAATTGATGTTTCCCCATATTTAAGTTGAATTTCCATTAATTTGCATGAAATTGTATTGCAAATTGTTGTTATCATAATGTTGAACTAGCAAATTTTTTTGGGCCCTTATTGCTGCCTTAGAACTATACTTTTTATGTTACTACGCAGTACGGCGGCAGATCGTAGTTGGATGTATAATCGACTAGTTAATGGGTTATATCCAGAAAGATGGATTGAAGGTGAAACTTTCCTTGACTATGCATTTTCACAACCGAATGTGGGGAACTTGATTAGATGCCCATGTGATAGGTGTAAGAACAGAGAACACCTTAAACGAGATTATGTAAAATTACATTTGTACAGACGTGGTTCCTAGGTGGATATACCAATTGGAGTGCACATGGTGAACCATTTAGATCTAGTTCTCGAGAGTTTGATGAATCATCGTCTGTGCCTTATGTTAATGAACCGTCAAGAGCACAAGAAGGAATAGATTATAACCTCCAGACTATGGTGATCGATGCAATGAGTCCTGAGATGTATAATGCATTTTGAACCGCACCCAAGTTGAGCACGAGGAATATATACCAAACATAGAAGCTGCAAAGTATTTTAGGCTACTTGAAGAAGCAGACCATTCTTTATGGCCGGGTTGTGTTAAACACACCAAGCTTTCAGCAATGTCATAGTTGATGAATTGCAACGCTGAATATAATATGCCTACTGCTTGCTGTGATCGGCTTACGACTATAATTAAGAACATGTTGCCAGAAGACAACCATTGGGAGCCTACTTTTTACAAAACGAAGCAAATGTTGTCTAGTCTTGGCCTTGGTATGGTGAAAATCGACGTTTATGTGAATGATTGTATGTTGTACTATAAAGAGACAGAGAATTTGACTAGATGTACCAAAGTGTTTGGCAACTATTTGATTATTTGGGTTGATTATAATCTGCTACAGGACATCATTTTATTGGTTGTTTTCTGTAAAAAAGTAAAAAATTACTGCTTGACTTTTACTGTTTGACTTTTTTAAAAAAAGTAAAACTAATGAAATGATGTCGTGTGGCCAATTATAATCAAAATTGATTATAATCAAAGTTGCCAAACACTTTGGTAATATATGTAAACATCCACGATATAAAAAGTCCTCTCAGCCTGGGTACAATGTAGCTTATAAGGTATTACGATATCTTCCTCTAACTCCTAGACTTCAAAGGCTCTTCATGTCAACAAAAACTACAGAGAATGTGATATGGCATGTAGAAAATGCATACACACATGGAGAAATGTCACATCTAGTACACGGTGAGGCATGGAAGCACTTCGCCAGAACTTACCCTCACTTCTTTCTTGAGTCTTGTAATGTACGTTTGGGTCTTTGCACTGATGGGTTCAATCCATTTAGCATGCTAGGCTCGCACTATTCATGTTGGCCAGTTATACTTGCAGTGTACAATCTACCACTTGGGTTGTGTATGCGTCAGGATAATTTAATTCTAAACATGGTTATCCCTGGACCAAATAGTCCAGGAAAAGACATTGACATTTTCTTGCATTATATCAATTCCGTCACGAGGTCACATAATTCTAATATAAGTATATCTGGTTGTGAAGCCAGCAAGTGACACTACTTTAATTTTTCTCTGCATTATATTATTTCCGTTTGCAGTATATATTTTAGCTCTTGGTTGAGATTGAAATTCTGAGTTTAATTTTAAGCATTCATGTCTTATATAATTAAATGAAGCATGGGCCATGATAAGTCAACAAAGGACGGAGCTGTTAATCTCTCTCGAGGAAGAACTGGGGCAAGAAGCACGAATCAGTCTTTGGACTCTTCAAATGAGAGGGACTTGAAGCAGGAAAGCAATCCCAAATTTGATGACGCAGTTGAACTTGGTGACAATGAAGAAGTAGAGAACCAAGGTAAAGAGTTGTCTAATGAAACGAATGAGCCAGTTACAAGGTGGGATCCTAATCGGGGCACTCTCTATCTTTCTGACCCCTCGGGGCGTAAAGCTTTACATATTGACGGCAACAGGTAGAGTACAGAGTTTCTATGTTATTATTATGTTAATTTCATGCAAAAAAATCAACTTATTGTTGTGACTATTATTATTAATTACGTGGAACAATGTAAATTTGTCTAATTCCTTTATTGCTACTATTGCACTTAGCTTTTGTGAGCTCTGTCCTTCGAGAGACATCATTATCCAACTGACTGGATTACTCAATAGCCCTTACACAACATAGTCAGAACTTCCAGAAGACGTAAGGAGTGGCTTGTTTTCCAAATCTAAGGTACTAATATGATTTTGGTTATTTAACAAACTTCATATCTCAATACCATTTAATACTAGGTTTACTTACTCTTTGATGCATTGCATATTGCATCAAGTAAAATGGACTTGTTGGCCAGTATGCAGTTTGATGAATTCTATCATTTTAATTTAAAGACTTGCTAAGAGTATGTGACCACAATTTTGTTTAGGAGTGCATATTTGTTTACTAACATCTTGAGGAGTTTAGTTTTTGTTTTCCATTTAAACAATAAGTCAAAATATACTGCTCACTTTTATACTCTTCTTCGCCTCATTCTTCATTTTAATATTATCTTCTTACTTAATCTTATTTATGATGAACGTGGAATAGTGGGGAATCAAGAGGACACTTTCTTGTCAATAATTAACATAGCACTCTGTTCTTTTTCACCTTGAATGGAACATTTTATTCTTTTTCACCTTGAATGGAACACTGATGCCCTTATCAATTGCACTCAATTTCAGTGTCATTTATATCTCTATCTTAATTTCCTGTTGTCACTTGGATTTATGGTAAGGCCATGGGAGCAGCTCTGCCCCTAGGTAAGGATTGTATAAGAAGTACATAAGTAAATATGGCACAAGCAACATGGGAACCAGTAAAATAGAGATCCTAGAATAAGAAAAAATGGTATTAAAAGACAGAAACATCAACCAGTGTCAATTATGTTGATTGAGTATAGAATACTTATAAACACAGTAGATAGAATGTGTTGATGTGCCATAGTTAATCTGAGAATAAAGGTGCCAGCTCTCTCTCTCTCTCTCTCTCTCTCTCTCTCTCTCTCTTTCTCTCTCTCTCTCTCTCTCTCTTACTATTAAGTTTTAAACGATCAACAAAAATGGTAAAATGTGTTGTTGTTCGTAGACCAAAATTTTAAGGATATGAAGCAGCATTTCTATATAAAGTAAAATCCCAAGGTTGAATTACCATAAGTAGCTACTACTTTTAAATATCATATCTATTTACTTTGATGGTTTTTCCATTTAGCATTTATCTTCATAATTACGAGTAATTATTCTTCAAGGATAAGTATAATGTCATTGTTGAGGAGAAGTACGGACCGGACTTGACGATGCACCCACCCTTTGATGCAGAAGCTTCGATGCAAGCCACAAATGGCCCAAGGAAGGGTAGAGTATACGGGTTAGGGAGCACAGAAATCGCCACACAAATTGTCAACTCTTCTTGCAAGTATAAAAATGGCACGAACTCACACGACAATGTAGTAGTTGATCTACAAAATCAAGTAGACGAGTTGAAGAATGAGAACCAACACTTGGTAGAAAGACTTGGGGAGATGGAGGAAAGACAAAGAAGATATATGGCTAAGATGAGAGAAATGATGAATGCGGAAATTAGCAATAGAGTTCGATTGATGCTCCAAGACCCGAACGTCATTACTAATATTTTGAGTCATGCTTTATAGCCAGGTAGTAAAGAGTAGGAAATTTGGCATGTTAATACTTTTGTCTATATGCGTTGCATATTTTGGGAAATATTTGAGGTTTTGCAATGCATTAAAAGTGTTGGGCTAACGGGTTCAGCCCCCAAAATGAATACCCAACTTAAATATAAGTCGAAAGTTGGAGGATGAATGATGCAATTTCATTAATTTTATTAATGAACCTACGCGATTAATTAGTGACTTGAGGTACACGATATCCAAGGCAAACTCATTATCTATATATATTGTCTTTGGCTGCAATTAAAGGTACGCATTCGGCAGAATAAAACACACAAAACCAGAAAGCACAAATTCACGCAAAACCCGAGGCGCAAGGTTAAGCGAATTCGGACGGGAAAAATTCAGTTTTTTTTTTGTTTATCGCTTGGAACGAAGTTTCGACTTGGTATTCGTCTTCTTCAAGTGGTAATTGTCTCCAAGTTAATTCTTGGAACGGGCTAAGTGATATTTTTCCCTTCATCTCGTGTAGTTGATTTTTTGGTTTCATCTATTGTTAAATGAGTTGTTTGTGGTGCCAAGAATATTATTTTTGACGTTGTTGCGTGGTTGTAGTAATGTGTAGTTATCTCTTAATTTAGGGCAAGAATCTTGAGAAGATAAATATTGTATTCCTATTATTATTTGGTAATAGTAGAGTTGTCAATTTGCCCTGTGGATTTTTCCTTCTCATTGAAGGGTTTTACGACGTAAAATAATTTCTGGTGTTATTTAAGTTTCCTCACTTATATTATTATTTAATATATTGATTGTCTATTTTAATTACACGGGTTTAGGGAAATTGATTAAATTCGCAGCAAAAAGAACCCCTTGTTGATAAGGATTATCGTTCCCATCTTTTGGCCATGTGCATTGCAACTTGTGAGTAGATTTAGATAATTAGATTTGCAATCTTTTATATGAATTTATTCACTAACTAATGACTTATGTGTGTGTATATAAGCATTTTACCATGTCATGTTGATTTTGCAATTGCAAATTATTAGGAATTGAATTTTATTTCAATATTATATTATGAGCAATTGCAAAAGTATTCTTGAAATCACATGTAAAAGAAACAGTTTCAACAAACTCGCATGATAAAAAAAGGCCCAACATGTCAATTTCTGACGGGAACCAATGACGTCGGAAACCTGGTCAGCCCTTTCCGACGAAAGACTTTCGTCGGCCACTTGCGACGGCTATATACCATCAAAATACTGTGACAGCTAAGATTGTCGTAAAATCATTCTGTAATTTTCCAACGGATCTACTGTCGGAAAATTCTGACGGATCCTGTTCCGTCAAAACATTTCTGACGACACATTGTTCGTTGGAATAGTCGTCGGAAATCTACCCGTCGGAAAGTTTCTGATGGAGGACCCTGATCCATTGAGACATATCAGCGACGAGACCTGTGGCGATGGAATTTTCGATGGCCATTTTTCGTCGAAGTTGACCATTTGTGATAGAAATGTAGGCTTTACTAACAGCATTTTCCGTTGCAAAAAGGCTTTTTTTAGTAGTGCAAGTAAGATAGAAAAGAAGTATAAATATATTTTATAGTGCTTCATGTATATTTCTCAACTAATTAGTAGTATATGACACTTTAATTAGCCAATAAAACATGCATGACACATAAATAATTAGGGCGTGATCGAATTCCTTCAACATAAATTTTAAGAATAAATATAAACTTCTAAAGCTCAATAAAACATTCCAATCTTTTTTTTTCCACAAGCCCGATCGATATACACGCCATAATGCACATGATGAATAATTAGAAGGTTATCCTATTGATCATGTGCATGGCAATGTAATGAGTTCTCAATTTATAAGTACTATCAAGAGGAGAAATTTGTGATCCACTGATGACAGCAATAACATACCTGGTATGATTTCCATAACAGTGAATATGTAAATGTGATTGTCCCTATCAATTAATCTGAAGCTCCACATCACTTCGACTGGTCTTGAGGCAACTCAGAAAATGATTCCCATTGGCAATGCATAAATGGCCTTAAGGAAAGTCGTTCCCATTTTTGCCATTGAAGCCAATCAACTATTGTAACTTCCTTAACAAAATATGAACATATATGCTATATAGTTCCTCCATGGAACCTTCCAAACATGCAAACATTTCATACACAAGTTCTCAATTATGCAAGAATTCTAATCCATGCTCATATGGCCGCCCCTGAGAATTTGAGTGCCTTGCGCGGTGATAATACAAAATGGTGCCCCTTTAAATTAAATAAGGGCTAGATTAAAAATAAATCTTACTCAAATAATAATATTTCACATTAAAAATGATCAATTTCATTATGATACCCCCTTTTCTTATTAAGTTGTCGGTTTTATGGTATGATTAGTATTTTATTATTATTATTATTATTTTTTTTTTCGTCCTTTGATGGTGAACGACAAATTTAAGTTCCAAATGTAGGCCTTGTTTAATTTTTTAAAATAATAAAATACATTCTAATTTTTAACCCAATGACTTTCATTAAACTTTTTAAAAAATTGGTATCACAATAATGCATATTTTTTAATAAATGACATTCGAAAAGTTTTTCAAAAATTTTAACTCCACATCTGTATAACAAAAAAATTTTGATCCACTTGGATAATGAGGTCATATGCAATCGCACTACCTGCACACTTTTAGGGCCACTCATGCGTGCTTACTTAACTGTTACTACTCTGTGAAATTGAATACAATATTTCTACATTTCCTTTTTATCTGAATTTTTTTTTTAAGGAAATCACAGAGATAAGACTCATATCAGGATGAGAATACCTTTTATTACTGTCACATGTAGTGATACCTAACACAATATACAAATGCAAAAGTTACAACTACAGCAGTTTATAAAAAAGATTCCAAAGCCATGGAAGGAGAATCAAAGAACTGTATTGATCCTTGTCAGATTTATTTTTTTCCTTTTTTGGTGTACTTTACTGGGGAAAATATTATGGAGGAATCTTAAAAAAGCTAAGATAAAAAGTGAGGAGGAATTTGCATTTGACACTTTCCTGCTTGAATATATAATACCATTATACCAATTATCAAACTTCTTCAATTCACCAGCCAATATAGAACTAAATTTTGATAGGAAGCAATTTGGAAAACTTTATTTGTTTCTTATACATATAAGCTACTGTCCTATAGAAAATGAAATACTATGGCTATTATTAATCACTTTAGATTGTTGGGGAAATTAGTGATTGTGTGGTAGTATTATAACATAATATTTAATCAAATAAAAATAATGATCTCATAAATTTAGCAATATATATATATAGAAAAGTAGAAGAAAAATTAGAAGTGGCTGGCCTAAGAGAGTCGTCTCGAAGACATTGTCCTAAAGTTGTGTTGGCCTTTCTCGTGCTGGTACTATTGGCGTGACACGACTCCAAGATAAAACCCTTAGCTCCAGCCAATACTCCATCCATGAGCACGATCACAGTGAGTGAAAGAACGAGCCTCTATCGTGTTGTCAAAATAGCACAAAGTAGGTATAGGATATATATATATATATATATGAGGGATCTTATCCAGTTTTTTGTTGCCCTCTCGAACGAGAGTAAGCTCTCTTTTATAGTGGCTAAATTATAACCTCCACATGAATAACATAAAGGTAAAATTAATTCATGCATAATGGGTTACAACAAAATAAAGCTTGAAACTGAAAAAAATAAAAACAAATAAAGCATGAAATTAAAACCAAAGAATGTTTTGAAGTTTCAAAATAAAACATAACTTAGAACAATATTTAATAATGAGTTTAACTCATTATGTTTGAATAAATTTTAGCCATCATATTAGATTAATAATAATCATTAAAATTTAATAAGAACATAAAATGCTGTGATCCATGCAAATTTACGCAACCATATAAAATTTTAGGGTGGCTTGATATGAAAAGATAAAAAAGAAAATATTTTCTAAATTTTATGGAAAACATTTTATTTATGGGAGATGGGAATTGATTTTCCAAGAAAATGAGGAAAATTATACTTAAAAGGATTGTACCATAAAATTTCAATTCTATTTCCATTTGTCAATCAAACTCATGAAGATGGAAATTAACTTTTCAAGTAATTTGACGTTTTCCATGAAAATAATCTAAGAGCATCACTACAAGAATTTATGTATTTCCCTACAAATTGTTTTTGTAGGGACAAGATTGATTTTGTAAGCAAAACTCTTTTGAGACGAAAAATATTTGTAGTGGAGTTTATAGGGCAAACACCATAGCCAAAGGCTTTAGACGACAAAATAGACAACTTTGTCGGCCAAAACCTAACCCTACAAATCCTTTGCCAACAAATAGGGTTTATCGTCTAAGTGTTTTCCGTACAAATTCATTTGTAGGTAAAAAGTCCTTTCTATTACAAATATATGTTTGTAGAGAGAGACATTCGTAGGCAAAACATTCTTTCTGTCACAAATTGATTTTTATAGGGGAAGTAATTCGTAGGCAAAACATCATTTCCATCACAAATTGATCTTTGTAGGAAAAACAATTCGTAGGCAAAACATCATTTCCATCACAAATTGATCTTCGTAGGAAAAGCAATTCGTAGGCAAAAAATCATTCTCGTCACAAATATATTTTTGTAAGCAAAGTTATTTATAGGCAAAAAATCCTTGTGGTCACAAATATATTTTCGTAAGCAGAATTATTCGTATGCAAAATATCCTTTCGGCCACAAATAATTTTTTGTTAGGAAAATCACATGTAGGCTCAAGGATATTTTCCATATAAATAATACATTTGTAGGGAAAAATATTTATAGACTATGATCATTTACGACAAAAGGCAATGAGTGAATTTGGGGCCAAATAAATGATATTTGTTGACTAAGCTTACTTTTCCTGAGAGATCACGCTTTGTAGGAAAATAATA
>CAVNYN010132537.1:1463-18406 GCA_963692815.1 Nyctanthes arbor-tristis
TTTATTTTGCCTACACGCATGCATGTTATTATGTATGTGTGCATGTGTCAAACATCTAAACTACAAGTATCCTACATGCATATGTGTTAAACATCTAAACTACAATCATCTCACACTTGTGGCCTATATGTGTGTCACGTATAGCGCGTATGCATAATAACATGCATACATGGGCAAAATAAAATTGTCAATCTTTTCATAATTATTTTGCCATCAAATCTGATTTGCATCTCAAGAGTTAAAAATTATGTTGTAAGCTAAATAGTTGATTGATGGATATACTGACACACATGCATGTATAAACACATACTGTGCATTTGAATTGAGATTCCTTGCATAGTTTCATTTTATAAGTGAGCTCCTTTTTTTATGCCCTATAGAGATAATTAATTTACGATTCTTGGTTTTCCCATTTCATATGTGCTATAGAAAAGAAGTAACAGTAGAGAATATGGGTGATTACGTGACACAAAAATATGGTTGAAGCGCCTAATTTAGTTTAACGATGACATTAATTCCATGGCAAAAGGAACAATTTCCTTTATTTTTAATTTTTAATTGTTCTTTTCTAAATTATTAATTTTTAATATACGTTCAATGAAGATTGAAATTTTTTATTGACATTATTATTCTCGTGTTTACACTAGTGAGAATTCTAGTAATTATAAATCGCAAGCGTCATCTTTTTGGTTCCCAATTATAACTGGGCACATCAAATGTCAAATTAAATTTGAATTTAGTGGCATTTACTAATGTCAATTTGCGACGTTTATTGCATTTGTCACTCTTAACCACAATCACTTGCGTCAACAGAAAAATGGCCACAGGGGAGCCGGGATCAGCTGTCTCTTATTGTTGTCTTGGCCAATAAAAACTTAACATATCACTCCATTGTTAAAAAGGCAAATTCTTAATTTTAACGTCCAAACAACCCCTTACAGCAATATCATTTCTCCACTGCCGCCCACTAACAAAGGTCCACCAATCATCAACTGCACCCAAGGCTTATCACCGTCACCCATCGCCGGCCGTTTGCAACCGCCAGCATCTATCTCATATTTGCAAAAAATTTACAAAAACTACAAATGCCCAAACAAATAGGAATACAACCCCTGAAATATAAAGAAATAATTAATCAAAATGGACAATGGAAAAGATCGGAAGAGAATCATCTTCTTCCAAGGAAAGAGCAATGGTTGTGTGAAGACTTTCATGCGGAAGTGTATTAATGAGATTTTAGATAGGTACTGGCCCCGAGCATCTCTGTCACTCACCGTCTTAAGCGCCTCCTCCTTATCTGGCCGGTAAACTAGATTTTGGATTAGGACTCAAAATCGAATCTAAAATTTATCTCTACCCATCGCGCAACACTTCCTTTTTAACATATGAACAACCGCTCTCCTTTTTGCAGCCGTTGGCAATGCGACAAGAACCCAGCTCTAGTGCACCACCTTTCATTCTGGGTTGGTTGCTTAATCGTGTGGTGGTTCATGGTTGTCGCAAACGGATGATGGTGGTTTTGTGTAGATATCATCTTGGTGGCGGTGGTGGCAATGGGCGGCGTGTTGAGAGGTTTGACGGTTACTTTCAAGACTGTTTGGGAGGTCATATGATATACTACTGATGTGTAAAATTAGATGATTTGTCAATCTTTAATTGAAGGGGACAGTATTTGGGGACAGCAACGAGTGACAGCCAATCTTGGCTCTTTTAAGTGGCACACCAACAGTTTTTCTATTGCGCCATTCCTCACTGCCAAAAGGCTAAAATATGCACTGAAATAACTTTTACTGTAATGGGATTTAAATATAATAAATTACTAATGCAGATGGGTGTTTTCTCCTGTCAACTCGTCCGTGTCAGCCACCCCATTTCCACCGCAGCACCACCAGTCAGCCCCCTTGTCCTCTCCCTCAAACATACATCCAAGAGAGGGAACTCAAAAGCCGGAGAGCCGCGCCGCAATTTCTATTGAGCCACTCTCCAAGAACGATGAACCCTCCCCTCCAGTTCTTTCTAGTTTCTACAACCTTTCCCAGTTCCCAACAGGGTCAGGGCTCAGCTCGAGAAGGCCCCCCCCCCCCTTTTTTCTCTTCAGAAGAAAGAAAAGCACGGGTTTGGAGATCAACCCAAAATACCTCAGAATCATGTATCATTATTTATATCATCATCAAGCATTATTTAGCATAAGAACTTCCAAGCCAAGAACAAGATGCAGCATATCAGTTTGCATAAAAGTTGATACAGAGCAGAAACTCAGTAACTAAAAGAAAGCATAAGCTTAACAGAGTAATTACACAAAAGGTAAAAGAAAAGAAAGAAAACTCAGAAAGTCTCTCCAGATAGCACCTAATATATTTCCTATGACCGCATTGTAAAGGCTTCAGATAATCCATTCTGCCATGTTAACTGTTCCACCGGCGGCCACAATCTGTTTCTCCAACTGTTATGAAGAGCAGAATTCGTGTTAGCACTGTGACAACTTGTCACAGATTAAGGTTCAGCTAACGAAGAACACGTGAAATTCATAGTTTTTGACCCTTTACTACCAGAGCTACAACTATATGATGCCTCTGGCATGGATAAATTTAACAAAACATTAGCTAATTACTCAAATTTTCTGGAAACTAAGTGATGCAATACAAACAATGAAGGTGCTCTGCTTCTAATTAATAGTGCTATTATCCATTATTTCAATGAATCCATAAGAACAGTTAGGTAATTCATTTTTGGGACACGCCTCTCAAACCATCAAAGTTGGCACATAGAATCCTTAAAACCGTAAGAATACCGGAAATCATTCTACAGTTTAAGATATAAGCATATATAGTGAGGTTAAGTTCTCTGTGGAGTCCACTACGAATTACTTCAAAGATTCAGACATTCAAAAATTTCCACAACAAAAATTTTTTGGACTGACCTGAAATAAAGCTTCAAGCTTGTTCTTGACAAGTAGATACTCTTGTTTAACTTGTTGCAAGCATCTCAAGCATCTATCATTACAAAAAATGCGGGATGAATGGCTACTTGTGTAATTTCATACAACTCCTTTTCCCACCCTCAAAATTCAGAAGGCACAAATGGGAGAGAGATCAAGAAATTCTTACCCTTCATATTTTGCGATTCACAGAAGTTGCGGAAAGTAATGCAAGAGTTTTTCACTCTTTGAGCACCAATGCTGTCACAAGACAAACACTAATCTCTTAAATATATAAGCAGTCATTAAAAGTGCTATAAATCAATATTAGAGACAAAAATGCTTCTACTTTTGCTTATTTTTCCTTGGCTTGACCTAAACCACCTTTAACTTTATCTAGCATTTGGCATACTAATAATTCCCAAAAAAAGGCAACAGTTTTGCCAATAATTCCAGACATATACTTTGAAATCTTTAAAATCCTAATCAATTTAGTAAAAATATCAAGCAATTTTACAAAATAATCATATTTAGTAAATCTTGGATCAACCTTGGTTCCAAGAGTCAATAAAGTTTTCTTTTGTCTGCTTGTACGTCTATAAACCAAGAAATCCGATATACCTGGAGCTGCTTCCTTTCAGCTGATGGACATGAGCATCAATCTTTTTGAAGTCCACATTTGGCTGATCCCTACAATAAAGTCATATATAATAAACCCCAGTAACCAAGACAATCAATTCCATCAATCTAAAGCTCATACGAGGATTCTGGGTTTCAAGAGTAATGTTCCCAAACCAGTCACTGTACAAGATAAAGGCTAAACTCACATAGCTTAAAATATGAAAACTTTAATCACTTTAAACAAAGTTGACATTTTTAAGAAGAAATATCAAGCTCAGGGTGTTAGTAGAGGGAGATAGAGGGATGGATAGATAGACTCACAGAGCTCCAGAGAGATCATTGATGAGCCTTTCAGAATCCTCAAAGAATAGAGAGACAACTTCAACCACAAATTCAGGATTGCTCTCGTCTTGAAGTTGATACAGTTGACTAAACTGACTATCCAAGAATCCCTTCAACACAAAATCCCATGAAATCAAAACACCAGACAAACAAAAACAAAAACATATATTTTTAAACCCAAACATTCAAGAAAAAAAAATTGATTTTTTACCCACTGTATTACCTCACGGAACAGAGAAGCAGTGTATTCAAGAAAACTCCTCTGCAACTGATTCAACTCCATGATTTGGTATGTGGGTTGGCTTGAAATCACAAAATAATAAAGAAAGACTAACGGGATTGGCAGATCTTGGGAGGAAATATGCGAAATCAGAGGATTTGTTGAATTTAATGCGCTTGCAGTGTACAGAGAGAGAGGGAGAGAGATCCAAAAGTTTGCCTAGTGTCGCCGTACAAAATGAGAGTCTACTCTTGGCCTTTTTGCTTTTCCTTTCCTTCTCTGGATTTACGCAAAATGTGTTTTGTCACACTTATTCATCCTAAAAGATATTGGGATTCTCTGGCACATCAGCCTCCCCGTTCGGCCTCCCTTTATTCTGTATCTTTCCAATCTCCACCCTCACTTCCTTTTTTCCCGAATATTTTATGTAATCTCATTGTATTGTATTGTATTCGTTCCCATAATTTCCTTTTTTAATTGAATCCTTTTTAAGTTTGAGAAATAATAATTAACCGGCTGGGACGAATTGGGTACCTTCATCCTGGACCTCACCTTATTATGTGTACATGTCTCTAAGTTTCTTGGGGAGTGACTTTGAAGTAATCTAGCGGTTATTGGCCAAGAATAGAAGTATTAATCGAGTCGTGTTAAGTCACTTTTGAAACTTGTCATTGAACTCTAAGAGCATTTTTCTTCAATGCGAAGGGAAAAGACCCAAATTTGGGTCTTCTATCAAATTAAATAACGTTGAAGCCAAAAATTTAAGATAATTTTCTTTTTGGGGGCTCCAAATAAAGGATCATATTTGGCTTCTCATTTACCTTTCTCCTTTACCTTTTCCTCTTTAAGAGCATTTCCAATGTGGGGAAAAGAATCCTAAATTTGAGTTTTTCTCCACCTAACTACCCAATGTAAGGGCCAAAAAAACAAACTTGGGGGTAAATACATCCACCCTTGCTTTTGGGTTTTTCCACTCTCATGTTTCCCTTTACATCCTCATCCTCCCTTTAAAAAAAATTATGGCATTCTAAGAGTACTTTAAGTAGGGTACTACTGGCCACTCAACAACTCACACGTAAGATCTAAAGCTCCAGTCTAACAAGTTGAGACATTTAAATACACATGTGAGTTCCTTATTAGTTCCCAAAGTTAGAGTATGGTACATAAGGAGTACTAGAATTTCCTGCCCTCCGTCACATAGGAAATGCTCTAATGTTATAAATGCTCTAAGAGACTATACTTCTAAATTTTAATAGGCTTGTTCTCGTAGACTCATAGTTAGATATAACGTGACTCTAAAGCAATGTCTTAAAAAACCTGCCTAAATGGTGCTTATGTTTGAAATTTAAGTTTCATGTTTTGCTACGCCTTACGTTTTATCATGCATTGATCACACTTTTATCACTCATTGATCACTCATACACTTAAACGCGCATAGACTTAATGTTTGATTTCAATATTTTTTTACGCGTTACGCTTTTTAGAACCTTATTCTAAAGTCTATCTATCTTTTCACATCTTCTACTCAAAGTCGTTCCATATAAGCATGATACCCTTTGACATTTAAAATTAATAAATATAAGTTGTATATACCTTAAAACATCTCCAATGCTAATGTCAATGTTGAATGTCAAGGTGATGAGAGAGAGCCACCAAAAAAAAAAATGGCCAGTCTCATATGTTTCTATTTTTTTTCTTTTTTTAAAATCAATTTTCTCCCCCTTTTTTTCTCACTTTTTCTACAAATTTTGTTCATCATTTCAAGTGCCATGCATGTTTTCTACATTTATCTTCACTTTGTCATCTACAATTTTATTATTTCTTTTAATTTCTCTCATCCCCCAGGGGTCTTTTTTTACTTTTTCGGCTCTCTTTCTCAACTTTTCTCTGTATTTCCTCTCAATTAAAACAATTCTCGCTTTTTTTCTCTTTCTAATCACCTTCACATTTAACATTGACAATAACAAGTGACAATTTCATAAATGACTTGAAAAGGGAAGAAAAATTACCAATAGGAGTTACAAGTCTAAAATCATCAAGACGAGTCTTATTTTATGCGCATTCAGGATGCCCACTCTTATAATGCGGCATCTAATCGCCTCAACTTTTTTGTGCAAATGCTTTTCCTTATCAAAGAATATTAGAATTTTTTTATTCCTTCATCTATTTTTCTTCTTTTTATCAAATTTTGTTTTGGTTATAATAAATAGGAAATTTTGAAAGAGGAAAAAGGAGGATCCTTTTTCAGCTTATCTTGAAATAAACAAATAATTTTTGTAGCTATCATAGAATTGCAAATCCTCCAGTTGGACAGCATGTTAAAAAGAAATTATTCATCCTTTTCCCCCTTGACCGTGCACTGTCAGAAAAAAATGTTTGTGGACATAAATATTGTCTATGTAGTCTAGTTAAATTTAACAATATCAATATTGATACATATGGCTTTCATGTATGGTAGTTAGGGGGGATTTAATTTTATTAAATTAAATACATAAAACCCTAATAATTCTTAAGGTAGCACCCTAATATTAAATTTTTATCAAATTCCAATTCAATATTTTCTCTCATATCGAAGAAGTTCTAGCTCTGATCTCCCGCCATACGTTTAGCGTGCTCACACGCGGAGGGAGTTCATTTTCAAAAGAAGTTCTTTTCTTTCTTTCTTTCATTATTCTTTTTTCTTTTTTAGTAGGACCTGTGACTTAAAAATCGAGGCGCAGGTTGGGCTACGCGCCTACGCGTGACCTAAGTCACCTAAAATGTATGGTTAAATTTATATATTGTAATTAAATGGGTTAATTTCACAAAAAGTCCCAAATCTTTGGGTTAAGAATGGATTAGGTCTCTAACCTTTTTTAAGACTCTCCTGAGTCTCTAATCTTTCATATATACTCACGAAAGGTCCATTTTTTTCACTATTTGGTCAATTTTTTTAAAAAATGACTATTATGCCCTTAATTTATTAACTTTAAAATAAAATATTTAAAACTAATAAAAAACAAAAAAAAGGAAAAAAATCCACCCCACCCCCTCTCCTCCCTCCAAAAACCACTGGAAACGGCATCAAAATATTGCCGTTTTCGGCAGCAAATGGGGGACTCCATCCCCCCTAAAATGCTGCCATTTCTAGCTACAAAAGTTAGGGAGGGTGAATCCCCCAAAAAATGCTGTGGGAAACGGTAGCAAGATTCTTGTTGCCGTTTCTTGCAATAAAGGGGGGATTCGCCCCTCTCCCAAAGATGATGCCATTTCTGACAGTATTTTTGCCGCCGTTTTTAGCAGCAAAAAGACTGGGGAAGAATCCCCCCCAATCGGGAGCATTTTGCTGCAGGAAATACTGCCAAAAATGACAGTGGCGGCATTTTTGGGGGGTGAATCCCCTCATTTGCTGCCATAAACGATAGCAAGAATCTTGCTATCGTTTCCCGCAGCATTTTTGGGGGGATTTACCCCCCAATTTTTAGTGGGGATGAATGTTTCTGACAGCAAATGGGGGGGGATTCACCCCCTCCCCAATTTTGGCCGTCGGAAACGGTAGCATTTTGCTGCCGTTTCCAGCGGTTTTTGGAAGGAGGAGAGGGGAGGTGAGGTGGGGGTGGTGGGTTTTTTCTTTTTTTTTTAATTTTTCATTATTTTTAAAGTTAATAAACTAAGGATATAATTGTTTTTTTTTTTTTAAATTGACCAAATAGTGAGAAAATAGACCTTTTGTGCATATGTATGAAAGATTGGGGACCCAGGAGAGTTTTAAAAAAGGTTGGAGATGTAGGAGAGTCTTAACCCAAAGCTTGGGGACCTTTTGTGAAATTAACCCTAATTAAATCAAGTGATCGTAAGAGTTTAACGAAAGAAAATAACGTGACAAAACAAAGGCATATATAATTGTTAAAATATTTTAGTATGAAATTGTTGAAGCCGCAATTGGAATAATTGGAACATGTGCAATGAGATATGTACCAAATCACTCAATTTTATTATGGGATGGAACAAAAAAAAAAAAAAATTTGTCCTCGTTTTTTAGAAAAGATTCACATTAGATTAAGGGTATTTGATTTTCGAGTGCAAGTGAGTAGTGAAGGTTTTGTAAGTCCTATAAATAGGTGTTCAAAGTTTAATACACGTTAATCAGACAATTCAAGTAGGAGAAATGAGTATAGGACACAAAAGGATAGGGTGAAATTTTGACATCCCAAAGACTTAGCTAGATGACATTTACTCTAAACGTAATCAAAACCTACTTCTAAGCGCTAAATAGAGAATTTTAAGTTAAGTAAAAAGAAGCACTAAAAATTTAAGCATCAAACTATTTAAAAATGACAAAACATTTCGAATAGTCAAGATATTGCATATCAGATTAGGAAAGTAATTGTATTTTATGTATAGTTGTACATTCAGTTGGGTCCTCTGCTCCTTTAATTTAACACACATGTTTTTTTATAGATTAGCTGATATTAATCTTCTATTTTTTTTCTTAAATCATCACAACTCTACAAATCCTCAAAAGACGCAATTGACCTATCCAATCGAAACATGAGGATCATAAAATCTCATAATTAATGAAGTCCTAATAAACTAGTACTGAGATCAAACAAGAAATAATATCAAGAAACACAGTTGTTTAGTTGTCACATAAGAAACAATTACTCCAGTTCATGCCATGTGAATGTAATGCTGGCTAAACTTTTTCTATAAACATCACTTAATGTTAATTTTAATTTAACTGGCAATTGGGCAGAATGAATCTTGTTGTTCCCTCAAGGGACAAGCATTCTAATTTTATATGCAAATGTCTCCATTTCAAGAAACAACAAGAATCAACTCCATTGCTTTTCAATGTGAAAAAGGTAGTTGAGTTTATACAGTCAACGCTCCTAACCCCCAGCCCCCCTAGGAGTATTGGTCCTAGTTGAGCGGTCCGGCTATGGAAACAAGGCCGGGTTCTTTAGTGAGCTCAGTTTCCAATCACAGGCTGACACCTCACCTGGAACAGAGGAGGTGTAACATCTTATTAGAAATCGAGCTCCGTAAGGAACCCAGCACTAGTTTCTTAGAATTGGCCCATAGTCGAGGGTTTAAGTTAAAGCTCTAAAAAGCTAAGTTAAAGCTCTAAAAAGCGTAAAGTGTCAAAAAATATCAAAATTGAGCATTGAGTCTAAAAGCGTCTACGTGTACTAATGTGTGGTAAAGCATGCAACCCAAAGATTTAGTATAAACACCGTTTAGGCAAGCTTTTATTTAGAACACTAGTTTATGTCCAACTATATTGGTTAGGCAATGAACTAAAAAAAAATTCAAAAATTAAAGATCAGGTGAAGCAGCCCGTCACCACCACGACTACCCAAAAAAATAAAAAAATTCTGGTACTTTTAACACTCCTGGTCAATGGAGAACACGCATGTCTGTCCAAGGGTCTAAATTTAACAATAGGTTTGTGTGTGGTTTGGTTTGGTTGTAGTTTTAAGAAAATTAAATCAAATTGAAAACCAATGGTTTTTTGAGAAAATAATCATTCAATTATTTTGTAATATTAAAACCAAACCATTCAGTTTTGGTTTAGTTTGGTTTGGTTATGACTATATAAAAAGTTATAAATACAGTTCAATGATCAAATTTCCTGTAAAAAAAAAAGTATATATATATAGTTCAATGAGCTTATCGACTAAAGGTGAAAAAAAAAGTATGTACCTTGTAAGAGTAGTAATTATACTCTAGGTTTTGAGTTACATGATCTTTTAAATATAGGAATTTAAATCAAGAATTAAAGTAATAAATTCGAAGTCAAATCTTTTAACTTGCTTCCAAACCATAATCAAATGGTTATTTGTTTTAATAACTATAACTATTTGAAATTGTAGAAAACTCGAACCAGACATGAACAAACTGTTCGATTTTGTTTTGATTAGGTTGATTATGATTATTTTGCCCAAACTCTTTGAATCAACATGACAGTTCTTAATTGATGCTCCAAAACCACCACAATCATCACCTATATTGGGAGAGATATATCCCGTTTCCTTCTCTATGTATGACAGATAGTACGCATCTGACACGTCACATAAGTGTCTGACGGCATGTCTAATATTAAATCATTACTCTATATTTTCATCTTCATTAGGCAATTTATACGGTTGGTTTTGAAAGTTTTTATGATTTTTTTCAAAAGGCTTGTAGCATGTACTTTAAGGTCCACAATATTTGGAATTATTATATTCATTTTAAGTATCTTTCAGAATTCTACACTTGTAATTTTGATTATTATCCTACAATTTCATTGTATATATAGCCTATAGGGCTGATTTATCGCAAACAAGATAAATAAATGATTGCATATGGGGAGATGCCATTCCTTATTTAAGATGCACTGTCACTTTGGTGCCACGTTACGTTAGTGGCTGACATGGCATTGCCAAACCATCCACATCATCATTTTCAATCGTCAAATTACGGCATATTATTATCTTGCTATTGAAGTGACAAAAAATTCTCAATGTTTTAAGTAGCCATTGAATTGACAAAAATTTCTCAATTGTTTGGTAAAGATTTAAAAATGGGGGGTTTTTAAATGGATTTAAAATTCAAATTTTATATAAATGTCAAGATGTAATTATATTATATGGAGGTAATGATTAAATGATATAAAAGTTTAAGTCAAATTAAATATGTGGTTAAATGTGGTGTTATTATGTGTTTAAAAATTAAAATTTAAATTAATTGATAAATTCAAAGTGTTTTTAAATTGTATCCAAACATTGTGTATTATGTTTTAGGCGTACCACATGTCAATCAGTTTGTGTAACGTTTCTTTCTTTATTATTGATATTGCTTCCAATAATTATTGGGTTGTAAGACGTGACAGGGAATCTCTCCGTCGTCCACTAAACATTTCCATATTGTAGGTATAATTTCATCAAATCAAATCAAAGTCACAATTATTGCTGATATGTTTGCCCACTAATTGCTCCCATTAAATAATAAATTTTGGAAAAACATAAAAGCAAAAGAACCAAAGGGGGTGTTATTATGGAAAAAATTGTGATATATTCCATAAGTATTAAGTACTCAGTATTTATAACTAATTAAGAATTCACATGTGCTAAAAGCATTTCTAAAGAGGCTTGTTATCATGGTAAAAGCACCGTCTTATCAATGTATATCCAAATTAGATCACCATATTTTTCATATGATTCTCACTTTGTACTATAAAAAGAAAATTATAGAGTGGTTTGAACAAGTGTTGTAGTGGTTAAATTCTCATGTTTTAGACAAGAGGTCTCAAATTCAAACTACACAGGACATGTAACGTTTGAGGTCTATGCATGTGAGAGCAGTGTCGTAGTGGTTTAATTCTCATGATTTATACAAGAAGTCTCGAATTCAAACTACACATGACATGTAACGTTTGAGGTCTATGCGTACGAGAGTCTCAACCTATTATTCTGACATTGTACATATACAAGGGGACACAATAAAAAAAAAAAAAGTAGTCCCGGCGTGGTCGTGCTTGGCTTGAATCTTGTAATTCCTAATTTAATTAAGCACTGTCATTACATTTTTTTATGTTGAGATTACAATAGGTTCTTTACATATATTTACAAAATAGAACCAAAACTGCTTCAACCTAACATAGCACCGCCAAGAAATTTCACCAGAGATGCTAGTCATCTCCCACTTGTACCTCACTACCTTTTTCTTTTGCCAAGAGTCCCCCGAACAAGAGAAGAGACTCCCTTGTCTAATACACAAGAAATTGAACGGTTACTACTCAAATTTAATCCACAAGTATTGTATTGGATGGTAATAAGTTTTTGGGAATTGACCACAAGACAAACCCCAAGCTTTGTAATAGATCCCAATAATGAGTTTTTCTAAGGAACCAACATTTTGTAAAAAGATCAAAAATTACGGGTGGTTTCTTGCTTATAAGGAGCTAGTGGGGATCGAAAATTACAACCGATTGGGAACTAGAACATAAATGGTAATTTTGGTTAGGTATATAATTGCAAAACTAGTGTACTGTACTTGATGAGGACCCTATCGGTATATTAATCACTGATTCACACAACTAGATGGAGTCACTCAAGAAAGCTAAAAACCGATCAAATAGATAGGTTTTATCTTGAACTCATAATCTCAATCTAGGCAAACTAGGATAAAAATCATAACTATTAAGAGTAATGAAATCAAACCCTCAAGATATAAGATAAATACTCAAAGAAATTGACCTTTGAACAATAGTTGTGATGTCCTAAATTTCTAGAACAACACAAAGAACAAAGCGGGGAAATTAATTCCCCAAAGTTGAATTTTCATTCAAGAGATACATATGATCAAAGTTATCTTCCAAAATGATATGTGAAGCCTATATACACTACAATACATGTTGGAGCCAAAATAGAATAAAAAAGAAACGAAAAAAGGGAAATTAAAATTTGAATTTTGAGAAAAAATTGCATAGCCTTGCGGAGCTCGATCTCAAGTGCGGGAGCTTGGTAACAAGCTTGAAGCTTGTGCCCACAAGGCAAAATGGGGAAAACGGTGCGGCCACAAATCAAGCCGCAGCCAACTGGTTTCTAATTTTTATAAGGTAATTTTCACTCTAGGTCTCTAACTTTTCAACTCTGTATCAATTTTATATCCATTCTTTTTAAAGCCTATTAGGTTTCCCAATCTTTCATTTATTATCGTATTATGTCTCCAACGTCACTTTTCGTCCTCAACCTTTCAATTTTCACCATTAACCACTATCACAATGACTATATACCCTTGATTCTTTCTTCTGGCTATAGGTTCTAACCTTTTAATTTTTATACAATTTTTCTACATCTTTTTTTAGGCGTATAGGACCCACAACCTTTCATTTTTTTGTCATTTTATATCCCTATTAACGCTTTTTGTACCTAAAATTTTAATATTTACTTTAATATTTATTTAAATTATCATTATCCCATAAATTATTTAAATAAAAAATAAGGAACAATATAAATAAGAAGTCTACCCATTCTAACACAACTTAATGACAACAGTCGGAAATAATGATAACAAAAAAACTCAATCTATAATGGTGTCAATATATATCAAATCCGCGTAAAAAAAGTTGTTAATCGAAGTATCAACATGACGAATTGGATCGGATTTCCTAATCTATCATAGATCACATAGTGGATACGAATTGAATAGATCCACTAAAAAAAAAATTGATTTTTGATTTATAAAAATTTGAATATAACCTTACTACTCTAATTCTAATTTAATATATTGTCACTTTTTGTGATTATCACCCTGATTTCCCCCTGATCTGTTATCCGTCCCAATGCAATCAAATCCTCCAATTTTGGATAGCAAGACGGATTTCAGGGTTTCAAATAATTTACGAAAAAGGGGAATTTCCCCTTTCTCTTTTGCTGCTGGAAATAGCATCCGATGGTATGTTTTAAAATGGTATCATTATATTCTCGGCAACTAAAGGAATCTAGACAGGTTTAGAGTGGATCAAAGGTGTTAGTAGTAATTTAATAGGAATTCACAGTAGTAATGAAAATGTTGAGGATGGAAGGTGTTAGTAAAGAGGGTCTCATACACTCAATAAAAGATGTGGACAAAATTATATAAAATTGAAAGATTAGGGACTTATAATAGAAATAAAGAATTAAGAGTATAATAGTCATATTTATAGGGGCTAATGGTGGAAATTGAAAAGTTGGGGACAAAAAATGATATTGAGGACGTAATACGATAATAAATGAAATGTTAGGGGCTCAGTATGCCAAAAAAAGAACAAGGACAAAAGTGATCCAAAATTGAAAGGTTAGGGACCTAAAATGAAAATTACCCCTTTTTATATCAATGCGTCTGCAATGTGCATGTATTGCGGCTGCATATTATTTGAAATCGACTCCAGAACTTGCTCAGGTTGATCCCCATATTTCGAGATGGTATTCAAGTCGATCCCAAGCTTCTTCCCTTTTGTACTTTGATCCTCTAATTCGAGTTCCTGGTTCAACTGAGCATTGTTCTTAATGCTAATTGTTGTTCTTGGTTCTTCCTCGACTACACCAAGCCCAAAACTCATGGTTTATTCTATTTTCACTTTAGTCTTGAACTTTTGAACAAGTCTCGTTTCCAACCAATTTGGTGTCAAATAACGCCAAAACTTCCAATATGGTCACCTTGAGCCTCCAAATCAACATTCTTGAAAATATAAGTTTTTATTTAGAACTGAATCAAGTATGGGTGGACGCTTCTTGTATGTTTTCATTTAGATGTACTTATAATATAGTGAAATGTTGGAGGAGGAAGGTAGTGGAGGAGTAGCGGAGATGACAATGTCATCAAGCACCCGGCGTTAGCCATTCTGAGAAGTCGATATGTTAAGCTTGGTTAGTGACTTCTTTGTGATTAAGCAATTTAACGATTTGCCTTGTCGGGTGCATAGATGAGGATCTGTACTGACTGTACGTCGAGAAACATGACCAGTCATGACTAATAAAGTGAAGAACCCGTCGTGCATCATGTAAAAAGCTAGTATACAAACTCAAATAAATGAAGAAACAAGGTAAATAGTAAACTCGTTCTTCAGGGTCTCAGAGTTACCAGTATGGGGGGATATATATAGAACATGAAACTAAAAAATTGGTTAAGAGCAAGGAGTTAATCATTACAACAACAATAGAATCAAATATGAATCGACAGAAAGCAAAATCAACAAGAACTAACGATGAAGTAACAACAGTCGAGATGTAGGCATCGGTTAAGACCTTAACATGCTTTGCAGCTCTTCCTACAATATCCTGGAAGATCCGAAGATCCAACCATATACTCGGGATTCTTGGTGCATTCCCCAAGGGATGCCCATCTTTCACAGTTTTCATGCGCATCTGTGCAGGTACCATTTGCACCAACCACCTTGTCGAAAGAATCGACATGAATCCACTTTGTAGCAGACCATTTTTCGCCTGCAATTACAGGGCAACCCGCATGGAGACTCATAGGGTCTGGGTTTGCATCTGGATAAAGACTGAAGAAGAGAAGGGCATCCCCTTTCCGCGGTTTCACTGTAATTTCATGGGTTAAAAGCTATTATTGGTCAATGAACTTAAAATGCCATTTCATGCGGCCTTTCAAATGATTCGTAATGAGACACAATGGATCACCTGCAATCCCTTTCCTTCCACACTCTGATAAATCTTCATCTACTGCAACAGACCTACGGCGAGAAGTCTCCTGAACAACCAATATGAATTATCGTCAGGAATAAGGACAATCCATCATTTGGGTGGGGGATTTGGGAAAGGCAAAGATCAAGCAGAGAATGGCAAATCTTCAACGAGTTCCATGAGATGAACTCTTGTTTGATTTCCATTATAATTAGTGCAGATTGTAAGAGGAAAGAATGAGTACTGGAGATGTCAGGGGTTCCGTGGAAATTATGGTAGAAATTAAGGAGTCTGTCAAATCCATTGGTTATTCTAACAAGAATTACAATGGGAATCAAAGCCTTAAAAATTTCTTGATTGCAGGTGAATAGAAACTGAAAAAAAATGACCCTGATCGATAAAATGCTTAACCAAGTTCACTATACATCACAAACATTAAACAGTGTTGGGGGATAGGAACCACAATCACCTGATATACGAAATAAAAACTAAAAGGCAGAATTTTTTAAAGCTGATGAACTGCAGACTGCAAACTGGATACTTGACTAACCTCAGCTGAAGGGAACACTGTTTCACCTCCTTTCTCTACATCACTAAGATACATTAGCACGGTAGCTATGCGGTGTCCACCACGAGCAATATTCACCTTGTCAACGAAGTAATCATAATGAGGATCATATTTCTGTCCATGCTCATAGCGTAGTATTTGCATGTCTTCTCCATTTTCTATATGTAAAACAAAAAAGGAAAGAGAAGAAAAAATAAAAATAAAAAAAAACTTAATAGGCAACCAAGCTCTACTAAAATCTCCAAAACCAAACAAAGAAATAATGACTATTTCCAGAATCAACAAGATAATACAGAAAGACTTCTAAGATAGAGGTACATCAAGATCTACGTTGGTGGTTATTGGAGTTGTATAGCACAGTGGTTATTCAGAAAATATATCCTACAAAGAGTCGTGAAAACATAAAACTGTCAGGAAACAGAAAATGAATCAAGCGAAAAGAGATACGAAAACCAACATCATAGTGAAGGAATAAAGGAGTAACAGTTTAATGTGTTCAACATATGATTCACTTGCAAGTTGCAAGTATTAGATCTATGTTATAATTTCCTATACTTTTTTACCCAACTTCGCGTCTTCTATA
This sequence comes from Nyctanthes arbor-tristis, assembly GCA_963692815.1. Classification (NCBI taxonomy): domain Eukaryota; kingdom Viridiplantae; phylum Streptophyta; class Magnoliopsida; order Lamiales; family Oleaceae; genus Nyctanthes; species Nyctanthes arbor-tristis. The sequence continues at coordinate 17,868 of CAVNYN010132537.1, forward strand.
AACAATGGAATGAACACTTCTTATATATAAATGCTTAATCAGAAGTAGGAAACCTTCAAAGTCAAGTTAGGTCTGTCTCCTACGACAAGCCGATGCTGTCAGGGCCAACAGAGCTTAATACAATCACAACCTCCTAATACAACTGTCGATCTGACAGGCATACGCCCTACTACATTTTTCTGATATCCAATTGGTCACTCGCTCAATCTCATTTTTGAAAATTTATGAACCAAGTTTTAAGTTACTTATAATCGAGGTCAATGAGAACTCCACTTCAGTCTTCACATTGATTTCAATTCCCTGTTAGTGGGGTTGGAATGCTCATGTCAGACAATCATTGCAACTCACAGTTTTAATTTCATAAATGGGATGACCTGTTTTGACGCAGAACTTCACCCAGTGACAGAAGTGCTTGCCACCTCCTACGCGAAACCTGTTTGATTCTTAGATAAACTTACATATTGATTATTGCCAACCATGATACTTTTCCAGTCCCTCATCTATTTAATTTGAATACGAATAAGCTACAAATTGATGGC
>CAVNYN010132587.1:1443-19916 GCA_963692815.1 Nyctanthes arbor-tristis
AGTCCCCCCCCCCCCCCAACAAAAAAAAATGTCATTTTAATAGCAAATAGTTGTTCTTAATATGTTGTTCCCTCTCTCCTTGTTTTGCTCCTCCTCAATCGCACACCAGCCTTACCTTTTCCCTCCCTCTATTTTTCTCCTGTCAATACATAGTCAAACTTTTTATTTAATAACAAAATGCTACAATCAAATTCGGTAAGATGAAAAGAGTTTGAAATGGTAAAATCTCATAAATTCCTAACACTATATTTAAGCAAAAGATAGCAAAAGATCTCCATAAGTGTTAGTCTAACATCCAAAGATCAGTAGAGTGCCTTGAACTCCCCAAACAATGGTCAATTAGAGAGGGGGAAAAATGAAATCAAGAGAGCAAGATCGGACCCTTAAATTTCAAAATATTAGCTTCTAAGACAAACTAAAAAAATGAGAAACTCCCAAGCACAGTTTAGGATAGCTTCTGCTACCTCCTTTAGAAACATTTTAATCCACATTAGACTCTTCTATTTTGTGAAACTCCTATATCAAAGAAGTTGCTCTTGGCATTGCCAAACAAATTCCTTTCTTAACTTACCACCATGTAAAAAAGTACTGGTTAGAATAGTATTCAATTCATAGATCCTTAGCAGCTAGATCGTAAGTGATCTTAGTTTCAGATTGCTGAAATACAAAAAATGTTCCCAGCAGACCAACCAACTTCAGAATTTGAGAGAGATTGAAGAAGCAGCCAAATCAATGTTCTTCTAACTCCATCTTGCAACTTTTCATGCTAATCCAAAGGATAAAAATTGGAGAGAGTTTCTTCATACTCAAAATAAGTAATTATATAATTGGATCTAAATAACAACACTTTTAACTGATTCACTTGCTTAAGTTTAAGATCTTTAAACTGTTGATAAATTTTCCGAACTTGAGGGGAAAAATAAAGGCAAAAAGAAAAAAAGGAAACAAATGCAATAGAATAAGCATCCCCGAAGTCTTGACATTCAAGAAGTGAAATTGTATTGAGATTCTATAAATAAATTTGAGCAGAATGCAGGGGAATGTTGAAAATAGATATGAGTAGATTTTTTGAAAGAAATTAGTAGACCAAAAGTACTTGGAACAAAAGGTGAGATATAGTAGAAAGGCTGACTCTCTGAGAAACTAATGCCTATTTTTTTTTTTTGGCCTAAATACATATCCTAAGACCCCTTATCCTTTCGCATCCAACAATGATTCTCAAATAGCCCCGGTGCACTCCCCTCAAGTAAGCTTCCGTCCAAATTTGGCTCACTTGTTTAAACAAAAAATGAAATGAGTGCGGAGAGAACACATATATGAATTCAAAGCATTCATTATTATATGAAAGAAATATAACAAAAATCAATTCTTAAGAGAAATTCTTAAGAGAAGACAAATGCAGGGAATGATGGATAAATGTAATTGGTGATATAAAAAGCAACAAATAAAACAATAGCTGTAAGTGCTAGTCCACTGTTGCATCATTAAAAAATATTTCATCAAGAAAAAATGTGAAAGAAAAAGCCAAAGGGATGAACCGTGTCCAGAATAATGCATGCAACATCAAATATTCTCCCTAATCCAAAGTAATGGCTTGACAATGACTATATACTTACACAAAGATAGCACCTTCTATGACTGAAAATTCAAGTTTTCTCACATTCCCTCCTTGACAAATTTCTGTTCAGCAAATGCAGCATTCTACAAATAAAGAATAACTTTAAAAAAAAAAAAAAAAGAGCAACGACAGATTCTTTTACTTACTGTAAATCGTTTAATAATCCACCGCTAATAAGGACTTTCATTATCTCCGAATTTTCCCATGTCCCCTTATATATGCAAAGGCAACCTCTCCTTGGCCGGCACATGTACAGTCCTTTCAAGAATTCTGGTAACTTACTGAACAAACACAAAATTATCATCAGTTTTTAGAAAAGATTACAAATTGAAATTGATTTCCAGATAGGTAGGAGACAAATCCGCAACGACCAGAGCAACATTTCACTTGAAAGCTATTTAGCTAAGAATCAGAAAAAAGTTGTTTTGCTTTGTGGTACACTGGATCTTTGGTTAGCAAAAACAAAATATTGATTACCCGCTCATATTCACAAAGTTCAACATATTAATTCTTTCGTCGTTGCTAAAGATTTTCATCACATATTAATAATCATAACAAAAATACTGCAAAAACAACTGATACCTACTCATGGCTCAAAGTTCGCTGAATTAGTTAACTCTGCTTTAATGTTTTCCACCTCTCTAGAAATTGTCATATAGCTCTTCTCCATCACCTCAAGGGATTCAAGATGACTGCTATATGGTTTTTTCCCCCTCATAGTGATAAGTAGCCCAATAGTACAAAAAGAAAATGTCAAAAATATTACTTGCAAAGTAAAATTAACTGAGGCAATTTGACATTCACATATTTGATGAGCCTTTTATGCTATTGACTGCATTATTCTTTATATATAGTCTTTATTTTATCTACTATTCATTAATTCCTTAGTCATCTCTTTATAGAATTTTCTCACACATATACAAAAAATACAATTTTCAAGCCAATATGGTTCCATTCTTGCGAAAGAAGTACTTGCGGGTAATAGACGAAGCACACTATAATCACTGCTTTGATACTTGATCCAGCAGCATCCCACAACATTTTCGTCCAACTAAAAAATTAAAGCATAAAATTTTCAATCTTATTTTAATTAAATAATAATAAAAGAATGAAATGAGTAAAACTGAAATCATTTGTTAAATCTTGCAAACGGGTAATCAGACATCTGAACGAAGCCATCAACATAGCCTCCGATTTTCAATCCTTGTCCATCCATCCCCATATATATATATATATATATATACGTGAAGTACAATTTTGTTTCTAAGAAAGGATGAAGTAACAGGAAAGACCAGCAATCTGAAAATAAATAAATAAATAAATAGTATCAAAAAAAACGGCTCGCGCAATTTTTTTTTTTTTTTTTTTTTTGGGGCAAAAAGGGCTCGCACAATTTAAGGGTTGATTAAAAACATACCAGCATGAATGGCAATGATGCAATCTGAATTCAAAAAAGAACTATGTGTTGAATGAGGTAAGTCCTTGGCGGAAAATCTGAATATTAATGAAAAAAGGCCGTAACCTGCCGCCACCGACGAAGACTTCCTGCTGAACATTTCGCTTCTTTCACCAAATGATCGGATATCCGGGCGTGAGAAATCCGGATCTAAATCCATTCGAACCACATAATAACTACAAAATTCATAACCAAGCAGCAGAATTGAAAAGGACAGAATATGGGAAAAATGGTTTCAGCTTGACACTGCGTCTGGGCCACAAACCAGTGTAATTAATACGGAACGGTCATATCAGCTAATTATTAAAAAAAAATGGGAAAAGAAATGGATGGGGTAGTAACTTTAGGCGGGAAAATAAAGATGGGCCTCTTTAATGCCCAACAGCTTAAGAGTCTATTATTATAATAATAATAATAATAGTAGTAGTAGTAATTTTATGTATCCCTCACCAAATTATCATAGGAATCATATAACAGTAATAATAGATTTCTCTATTAATTCACCGATAAATGGTTGTCTTTTAAAAATTTAAATATCAAACAGTTCAAATGTTTTAATTAACAGTTTTGCCCTCCATATCCCTCTGTAAAATGTATTAATTTCTGTCAATTGGTAAACTAATAGGGAGGTTTATCATTTCTCATCGCATAAATACAAGGCACACTACGTGTTTTGGCTAAGGCTTGAGCTTGGCCTTAGAAAATGAGATACTCCACTATCATAATTTTAAAAAATTAAATTTTAATCAAGAAAAGTGGTACATGGCAGCAAAATGGGACTTGTGCATAATCACAACATTTCAAATTAATTTTCATTTTACTTTTTGTTATTATGCATACATGTTAATTTTATGTACTCCAATATGAATGTGAATTTGACAATTAATTTAATTTATAGTGAGATTTCATTACAAATTATTGAGAAATATACTCTAATGGTTAAATGATGAAATTCATGCACTTGGATGAACGGTGCCAATTTCCTAAATTTTGGGGGTATGACGACGGTCTATACATAAAAGATAAGGACAAAAGTACAAATGGTTGCCAAGGTTGGGGATGCCTGCTACAATTTAACTAAATTATTATTTAAGGTTAGACATTATGCGATAAGACTTTTTGAACTCTCAAATCATTATTTCATTTTTCTTTTCTAGTAAGATGTTTCATCTGTTTGCTACAAAAAAAGATGTTTTCTTTGGAGCTTTGATCTTCTTGTTTTTTGGGACTTCAATTCCATGATGAATAAGCAATGTCTTGTTTAAAGAATGAATTTATTGTAGAAATTATGTAAATATTTATTGACCGGAACTGGAGTTGACCTAATTGTCACTGGATTAAAGTTCAGGGATCTAATTATTGGTAATTAAAGTGTAATGATCTATTTCCAGATGGAGTGAAAGTTCAGTTACCGCTAGTATTTTTTTTTTTTTACTTTCTTTCTTTCTTTCTTTTCTTTTTTTTTTTAATTTTATTTTTATTATTATTATTATTATTATTATTATTATTATTATTATTATTATTATTTGCCCTTTTTGAAAGCAGCAATTAGCTAGGACAACAATTAACCCGTTTTTAATCAGTTTGAGGTCTTTGAACACCCCCAAAAAAAAAAAAATGTTTTGCGCGCTAATCAAATATTACTAATTCACTAGCATGATTGCATGAACCACAAAAATGCAAGTACTAGTTGGAATATTTTCTCTCTATTATCTTACAGAAAGGAATATTCTTTTTTTTAATCCCTAATTAAATAAATCAAGTAGCAAATAAAATGAGCATCAATGAAAACCATTCTTCTTGTCATAATATATCAACCAAAAGTGGTGGGGAAGATATTTGCACCATCACGCGTCAGAGGAGTATAGTGTCGTTCATGGAACACACAATGAAATAATGTCACGTTAGAGTTTTTAGATGTTTCTCTGATCACATTGGACCTTTGAAATAACTTCTCCTTATTTAGTGGGATATATAGATCACTTAATGTACCTCATATATCAACCAAATGTGGTGGGGAAGACATTTGCACCATCACGCGTCACATGAGTACAGTGTCGTTCATGGAACACGCAATGAAATAATGTCACATTACAGTTCTTGGATGTTTCTCTTATCACATTAGACTTCTGAAATAACTTCACCTTATTCAGTGGGATAGCTCACTTAATGAAGTGACCTCATTGGCAGGCGCAGATTTAGGGGTAGCCACCCTCTTCCGCGACTACTGTATCTTAGAAAAAAAATTCTTTTATAACCCTTCGAAAAATTAAAAGAAAAAAAAGTATTTTGGCTAGATTTAGTCAAGTTTTGGTTACCTTTCCTATCATCTTTTGACTATACCCCTACTTATATTAAATAATCATGAGACACAAGAATTTTTTTTAATTAAAAGCTTTCTCAAGAATAGAAGATGATGAGAATCATATTGGCAGCCAAAGCATGGTTCATGTGTCGGACTGTCTACTAAGTGACCTTATTTTTATTTAATGTTACAGTTGTAGCTATAACATTAAAGAGTTTTTTTTATGTTACTTTATTTTATATATTTCATTTTTTCTTTTTTATTTAATGTTACAGCTGTAACTATTAATTGAAAAATTAGTCATCGTTAGATAAGGAAAATTAGGAATATGATTAACAAAATTTACTTTTCTAACAACATTTTCTATAATCTTTGTGAAAAAATAAAGTGAACCAAATAATTGAAACGGAGTGAGCACTATTCTAAGTTGACTCTTTAGTAAGAGCATAACCTTTTCATTTTGTTAAAAATCTCAAGGTGACTATTTAGTTAGAGCATATAACTTCTAAGGTGACTCTTTTAGTTAGTTTTTCATATTGTTAGAATTTTCAAAATTTTGTATGGAAAGTCTGAATGTTTTCTTAGGCTTCCATGGAGGTTTTTAATTGAATGAGTTAAAAGAATATGCAGAATTTTCATAGAGTACGATTTCCAAAATATTCCCGAAACAAATGTTTAATTTGGCTCGATGCATCATGATAATCACCCCACCAATTTATGGAACCTCACTCACATAAGCAGGGCGGAGCCAGTTGTCGATATCAGAGTGTGTCGAAAATGTAAATTAATACTAATTTGCATACTAATTTTCTTGACAATTATTTATATGGTCAAAAAATACTTTTTTGCCAAATTGGGGTCTGCCCAAACATAGTTTGGCACCCCCTATCTCCGGCTCTACACGTGGGAGTGCCGACAAAGATGTCTATAATTAGTGTTAATATTCTTTAGTTATAAACTCTTTGTTCCAAAAAATCCACCAAGACACCAAATATGATGTTCAATAGAGTATTGTATTTGTCGCTTTATATTTAGTTTCTTGGTAATAAACATGAATTATTTATCACTATGAGGATCCATTTTTTTAAGTTCGCCTGAGACTTTGGAGACCACAGGACTGGTCCATTCCAAGCTTGAAACTTGAAAATATTTAAGTCTTTTAGCCAGCTTTAACCCAACTCTAATTCCGTTTTTTACTTTTATCAGCCCTGAAAATGTCTCAATTCTTCTGGTAACAATTTTGCACCTTCTCTAGTTGTACTCTTTTTTTATAATTTACACATAAACAGACAGAAGAAACGTCTCTATGCCTTACTGTAAATAAATTCTAATAGTTTTGGGTTCAATCCGGCGATGGAGTCCATTTGTTTATGTCTTTACTATTTACTTGGAAACTGAAAGACAAAACCATGTGCTTATCTCTTACCCAACCGAATAATCTGTCTATATTTATAGGTTATCTTCCGTGTCTCAAGCAATCTTATGAGCAGGTTGCATTTTTGATATTTTGATTATTAAAAGACAAGCCCATCTGATTTCTCATTTGTTAATGTTTGGTGCCTTTCAAATGCTTCTGGATCGAATACAAGAATGCACATTAAATAAGGTCATATAATCAGTTATGTGAGCTCAATTATATTGAAGTAACAAAGTTGAAAACAATGACATACATGATCTAACTAGCAGTGGTCCAAACTCAATTATTTAATAATGTATGCAGTGGTCCATACATGACATACAAAGTTAATTAATTCTATAATATTTTGTGTCTTTTCTGGACGAGGTTAGGGTTAAATATCAAACTCGAAAATATTAAATTATAAAACAATGTTAAATAAATGGTTATGTGATTCTTTTTCTAATTTTTTACATTATAATAAAGTAATTGCAAGGATGTAAAAAAAAGAGTGACGAAGATTTTAAGTCGACCCCCCTTTTCTGGAATGTTAAAGAGGAATTGTACGTAGGAGAGAATAATCGAACTATAAATTTAGGGCGTAAGAAGACGACTAAAATGCCGTCACACTACATGAACCTCAGCAACTTCGCATTGATTTGTTGGAGCCAATATATCAATACAAAGTATCAATTACATAGGATGCCACATGTCAATAAAAACATGCAATTATTACTTTACTATAATGTGGAACTCATTGTAAATACTTGTGAAACGTATCCTAAATGTAAAATGTCCACAAATTACTCTATTCATTATTGCTTTTACCTACTGCATATACTTTTCACTTAGTTGTAATGGAAAAAAGTCCTGTACTCTAAGTGTACTAAACTCGGTATTTTTGACCAATCAAAGATCTGTATGTTGATTTAAGGGGCCAAACTTGTTATTTAATATAGGCCTTGAATCTCACATGTTAATTTTTTATTGGTTAGGAGAACTAAGTGATCAGTATTCCTGAAATATCAGATTTTTTTTCCGTTGTAATATCAATTGTCTTATTGTGACAAAACAACACCAGAAATTTGGGCTTCAGCGACGGAAGTCCTGATCTGCTGGTCGCTGAATCCCAAAAATCCATCGCTCTGAACTTTCAATGAAAGCGGTTGGCATCTGAATGTTAACTAAATTATTATTTAAGGTTAGACGTTATTGATATGACTTTTGTGAACTCACAATCCCAAATCATTATTTTTATTTTTCTAGATCGGAAGAAGATGTTTCACTTGGAGCATCAATCTTCTTGTTTTTTGGGACTTTTTATTCGATGATGAATTAGCAATGTCGTGTTTAAAGAGTGAATTTATTTTAGCAATTATATTATTATTTTTGAATTGTATGAATTAGCAATCTTCTTGTTTCATTTGCACATTTATCACCAACTTTTAAATTGAGCTTTGGAAAATTGGCGTGGATAGTTCAAATTGATGAATTTCATTTTTCAAATGTTTGGTCCATTTTACAACCATTTTAAATGGAATTATATTGTAATTGAAATTAAAATTTCAAATTCAAAGGAATCACGCAAATGAAAAGTCAAAATGAAGATAGTTTTTTTTAAAGGGAAATTAATTATGCCTAATAGCCTATTCAAAGTAAAACATTGTTCAAATAGCCCTTTAACTATAAATAAATGGGTAAAACTTTGTAATAGCCCTTCGACTATAAATAAATGGGAATAAAAGTTCACAAATATATGAGTAATTACATTATTACTGTACTTTTTATTTCTTACACCACAATTTAATTATTTGCTTAAATATCTTTAAATAATATTTATATAAAGACACTTAAGTTACTTTCTTATTTTTCTGCCCATTTCAGTACTGTACTGACATGGTCAGCCTTTTGCGATACCTTTTGTGATGTGCCTGCGATCTCCTCCTGCCACAACCCATTTGATTTTTGGACCTAGTGCACTATTTTTCCAAGCACAAGATCAGATAGCCCATTTGATTTTTGGGCTGAGTACACTATTTTCTCGATCCCAAAATCAACTATCTTATATAAGAAAAAGCTTTTAACTGCAATTAGGCTGAAAATCAATAATTAAGCCAATAAAATTTATGTTAACTGCATTCCAACTTCCACTTTTATATAGACTTAGCCAAATAATATTATATTCTTAATCCGATATGAGATTTCATCTTCCTTAAATTACATATCTTCCATTTTAATTTTATAAAGTACACCCTCAGCCGTTGTTTGCTATCAACCTGATGTGGGATACAATTCAATTCTCTTTGAAAATTGTATTTCTAACAGCCACTATTATAACACTTAATCTTTTTCTATTTTATTATGTAATCCGGTGTGGGAATCTGTACATCCTAATACGCACATATTATTATATATATTTATTTTAAAAGGACACTCATGTTAGATTTGTGTTTATTAGTTATTACATGGATATTTCTTCATTAGACAATATTATATTCTTTATCTGATGTGGAATTTTATCCACCTTAAATCACATATCTTCCATTTTAATTTTATAAAGTACACCATCAGCCATTGTTTGCTATCAACCCGATATGGGACACAATTCAATTCTCTTTGAAAATTATATTTTTAACGTCTACTATTATAACACTCAACCTTTTCTATTTTATTATGTAATGTGATGTAGAAATTTGTACATCATAATATGCACATATTATTATATATTTGTTTTAAAAGGACACTCATATTATATTTGTGTTTATTAGTTATTACATAGATATCTCTTCATTAGATAATTAGTAAAATTTCCAACCACACCTCTAAAAAAAATAAAAAAATAAATCTGACCGCCCTGAGAAAAATTCTTAGCTCCTCCCCAACTTTTTCCCCCAATTTTCGTTGTAAATTCCCTTATCTTTTTTCCCATCTTTCTCTTTCGAGTGTCTGAGGATTCTTATTTCCTAATTTACTGTTCTAATTGTTAATTCTCTCTGTGCTTTTGATTATTTCCTAATCCGCTGTTCTAAAATCTCTACCGTACACATTTTAATTTCCTGAATCAACGCTAAAATCTCTGTGATAATGCATCTTAATTTCCTAAATTAATGTTAAAATCTTGGCGATTTTTTTATTTGACAAAGGGGAGTTCATATGGACTTGGGTTATTAATTTTAGGGTTTGATTGGTTGAGAATTTGGTCTAGAGACTACGGTGGATTTAAGAATTTCGTCTAAATACTTAAAGTGAATTCAAGAAGATATTAGACATGTAGAAGAATACTGGAATGGTAAAAAAATTAGTTGGATTATCCATTTTTAAATAATTCGGTCGTTTAAATTAAAATTTTCAATAAATCTTTCAACTATTTATTTTTATGAATTATCTTTACTATATCAATTCAATATATGACACAATCTCTCTTATTTATAGTGTAAATCTATTAGCTTATAAGAAATTTCAGATCTTGTTCTATATGGATATTATATTGAGATCGCTTTAGTTGACTAATACAAATTAAGGTATGTTATTTTTATCTATCTTGAATTGGAGTCATACTCTTTACTTTAAATATTTTTTCTAGGCACATGTATTCTTTATTTGTGGATTTTTTATATGGGTTTGACACCTTTATTTTAACAAAGGACATGAGTATGCCTACTTCAATTTCTGTTATATAAATATAATATAATATTATTGTTATTTCAAGTTTCCATGGATATAGTCGTTCTTGGCTAGGGGAAGGTTTCATGTTTGACTCTTATATTGGCAGTCATGCTGTACAGGTGAGGATTAAAGTCCTATTTTTTTGCTCTTAAATTACATAGAAAATTTTTGATGTAATATCTAATATCCATGTTTTGTACTGCTTTGAAAGTATATGTTTAAAAGTTTCAAAGTTTTCTTCATTTCTCCCTTAGAATTTGATGTTATTGAATGATGATCAAGTGTCGTTGGCTAATTTTTATGTTTTATACAATTATAGCATGGTAGAAAATAAAATAAGAAAAACTTATAAAGAAGCACTAAAGGTTGTTAAATATGATTGGTGGTGTTTACAATCAAAGCTGTAATATTTTGAAAGCTAAATCACACATTTATCATCATCATAATCATCATTGCTTCTTTATCTTTTATAGGGAGATATGAACAATAATTCATTTAGGTTCTTAGAAAGTTAGAGAATACAAGATTTAGACAATTGGCTTGAGGGCCACGTGTTATACCAGATTTCTCACTATTAGAGCATAATATTTACGCTTTTACACTTATTTTTTAATGATATGGCCTTCAATGAAGAGCAATCATGCCGATTGATTATCCAAAATCTAGAGCTTTAATTTAACTTGAGAGAGTAAGAAAAAACTCACTTTTAAATTGAGTTGTTATTGAAATTTGGATCCAATTAATGTGTCCATAGCTTTTCAAAATATCCACTAAAATCTTTGTTATTTTTGAATAAGTTTCTTATTTTTGCCTTCATTACCTCTTTTTTGATAATCATATAATATATAGAATCGTTTTTGTCAGCTATATATATTTTTAGCTTTTTTTTAGCTAGCTGTATGGAAATATTTTATAGACATTATAAATATTATTTGTATATAGGTTGTTGGGTATTATTATAAGCTTAATTAGAACATGTTCGCTAGGTTCACATATATAATAAAAATTGTGTTTATAAATTGGCCCAAATTATTATATTACTATGTCAAAAAAATATTAAAAAATAAAAGATAAAATGACTTGGTGCTAAAAGTTTTAGTTTAATCCCTCAAGAAAAATTGGAGAATTACAAATACGTCCTAGCAATATTAGCTTTTGTTAATTTCCTCTCATATTTAGCAAGCAATTAACCCACTTAATAATTAAATAAACAGTATCATAGCCAATGAATTTTAAGATTCCACAATATACCAAAATAAGAGGGAAAAACTTCATTAAGATATTATATGGTCAACCATACCATATGGTATCAGATCGAGATTAATTGTTTGAACCAAGCCTATATCATTAAGTTGATTAATATATTAGAGATTATTCATTTTGAAAGTACATTAGAATATATATTGGATTCTTTTTCATTTTTAAATATTCGTTACTTGATGGTCTATATTATTTTTACTTATCATCTTTAGAATGTCTTCTCGTGCAACGCACGGGTGCAGTACTAGTTACATTAACAACATTTCTTTTAATATTTATTATGATAAGATCTTTTCCCCCTTCCACCACAATATCATTTTCATTTATCTCTTTTTTTTTCAATTATTTATTATTTTTTCCTCAATTTTTTGTTAGCATTTTTGAATGTGGATTTATAACCTGATTTTCCTCTTTAGTAGCTTAATTTGCAAGCTAAATGCGGTGTTAAACACCTTGTACGGCACATTGTTATTCTTTTTTTAACTCCATATCAAATTTAAAAATTCAACTTATAATCATGGCATTTATTTTACTTTGATTTCATAGATAATTGGATTGAGGTAAATAGAGTAACTCAACCAGTGCTCATTAAACTTTGCTCGTCATTACTACTCATTCATCCAACATTAAAATATTACTTGTTACTCATTCATCTATACAGTTGCTTGCCCATCCATCATTGTTGTCAATGCCGTTAGTTAAAAGTAACGGATTGTTCCACGTGGTGAAGGGTAACATGACCGGCACATGACACCATTAATTAAAACAAAACAAGCTAACTAGACAAAAATAAATCTGATCTGGCGCGATTTCAGAACCTTATAATTTTTCTATCAGCAGCCATGGGAAATGGAAATTCACTACTAAAAAACAAGGTATCACCGATGAACTTTTCCGTCGATGAAAATAAGAAATTCGTCGGAAACATCGTTGACCGATGGAAAAATTCCATCAGAAAATCCATCAGTGATACCTTGCTCGATAATACTTTCCGTCGGAAATTTTAATTTCAAATTTCCGACGGATTTGGTTCCGACGGATTTTTTATTCCGATAGACCAAATCTGTCGGAAATTTCTAATGGAAGTAAACGTCTGTCAGAAATTTCTGATGAATTTCCCTCTGTCAGAAATTTTTTATGGAGAGCAGAAAAGTAATAAATGGAAAAAAATTTCTAACCCGCCCTGGGAACCGACTCACCAATTAATTCCCTTCAATACGGCATTGGCAAGATTCAAAAGTTTGACCTGGGAGTTGGGGAGTGAGTTCCCAACCACCAGGTTATTGCACATTTTTGTTAATGTGCTAACAAAAAATGTATATAAAGTATCATCTGGTAATTTTGTTATTTTAAAAATCATGAATTTTCTTTTCTAAGCATTGGACTTTATATATTATTTATCATTCCATTGAATTTTATTATATTAAATATGACATTTATGCTTTAAATTTATTTGATTGTGCCATTAATATATAATGTTTTGCCTCTAGTTTTCCACATTATATATACATTGTTAATTAAAACTAAAAATAATAAAAGAAGTTTACTAAAATTTATTTGATTATATTAGCAAGAATGTGATCTATGTGATTTTTTTAAGCTAACAAAATTAATAAAAAAATTTATTTAGAACCATTGTTTTAAACATTAACCACAAAATAACCGATGAAAAATTAAAGTTCATTTCTTTTATATTTTTTTCATTAGGTAAAATCACATTAACATTAAAATTTATTTCATATTATTTTTTTTTTAACAAATGAAATGCCGAACCTTATTCGAGTTCATGGAATTGGCCTTTTCAGAAAACAAGTGTACATGTCATACAGGCAAATGAACAGAAGGGATTATATATGTGTGCACATGCTGCACATATGTTTAGTAACAGCTAGGGGACGACACCTAATTACTCAATACTTTCTGAATTTCATAACTAAAATGCTTATTATGCATACTGAGATTCCATATTTGATGTTTATTTCCGTTTCATGCCAACCGGTGTCTTATGTGGAGATTGTTCGTATTTGTTGTTGATTTTTGTTTTTTTAACTTTAATTTGTACTTTTAATTACAGATACAAAAACATAAATCATTTTCTATTTCATATCTAAGGGTTGTTAATTGTTAATCACACTTATAATTTTTCATAACGTTTTTAAATTTAGAACAAAATTTTACTTACCATATATTAGTTAACTTATCTTCTAGTTTGCAAAAAAAAAGTTAACATATCTCCTATATATTTTTTGCAGTCTAAACATTAATGTATATTTGTTATAAAACATTTTGTGTATATTAAAACAAATTAATAAAGTAATTGGACGAATAATTATTGTAATTAAAAAAGTAAAATTCATTTCAAACATATTGAAAAAAAGTGTTAATTAATAATATTTAATATAAAGAAAGTAAAATTTCCGACGGCCTGGTAGATGCAGTCGGAAATTTCCAACGGAAATGTGAAACCGTCAGACGGCCTAGTGCATTTTGTCAGAAATTACTGACGGAGCTGTAGTTCCGTTTGAAATTACCGATGGAATTTGTTTTCAGTCGGAAATTCATGACCTTTTCTTTCCCACTACAAATCATCAATGAATTTTTCGGTTCTTTGGAAAATCTGTCAGTATTTTCTGACGGATTGTGGCTGGTCGGAAAATTCCGTTGGTAATGCCTTGTTTTCTAGTAGTGATTTTTGAAGATTATTCCTGGAAGGAAGCAAATAGGGAGCTTCATTATCCAACCGAAAGCAAGAAAACGTGATATGCTATTCATGACAATCTATACATCAAATTTCAAAGATAAATTAATAGCAGAGAAGCTGCATCAAGATAAGGGAAATTAGATTGGTCTGTTAAGATATGGTCGAAGAGAAAATTCAACAATGATATATTGAATACACATATTGATCCCCACTATCCTCGTTCAACACAATCTTCTCTCCTTCAATTTACTATTTTTTCCCATTTTAAAAATGAATCATTCTTATGTTTCACTCTCAGTCACGTAGCATATGTTGTGAGCTTGAAGTATTTCATTTTCTTCTAATTTTTTGAAGCAATTTTGGTTCTACAATTGGATTTCTCCGCACTCATGAAAGCTGTAGGTTTCTTCTTGTTCAACCCTTGAAATAGAGAAGGCACTCAATCTGCAATAATGACTTATGAGCAGCGAATATCGCATCAAATTTCATTACCTAACTAGTTAGCTTGTTTTAATGGAGTGATATGCCATGTCATATTTTCATCCGCCACGTGGAACAATATGTTAGTTTAATTAAGAGCGATAACATCGATGATGGATGAGTAAGCAATTGAATAGATGACTGAGCAATGGGTAATATTTTAAAGCTGAGTCAGCAAGTAGTAATGAATGGCAAAGTTTAATGAGCACTGATTGGATTTACTCTAAGTTGATATGATATTCACAGTCAAATTTTCCTTTTTTTTATTCAAAATGCAGAAATCAATTTTTGATAGTATAATAATCCTCAATATATAAGTGTCTAAGTGTCTATATATATATAACCAAAAACTATATATTACACTTAAAAAAAAAAAAACTATGTATTACACTGGTTGTAGAGAATATTATGAGAGAATTAAGGATGCCTTTGTTTTCTTTTTCTTTTTTTTTTTTTTTTGGGAAGAACATGAATTTATGGAATAATTGGTGATTAGATTGTGGTGGGAGGAGAATATTTTTCATTTCCCTTTTTAATTGTAATTTTAAAAAATATAGGTTAGACATGTAAAATTGTTGTGATGTTTTAATCAAATTTATAAGTTATATTTGGTGAAATTAAAATGGGGTGTCGAAATTGATTTTTGTAGTGGTAACATAATTATGTAAAATATAATAATAAAATAAGTCATCATTTGAGGAGGTACACATATACCCGCTCGCTTGGAACTATATTCATTTCAATAATTATAAGAAAACATTTTTATCTGACATAGATATGTGACATGCTTAATTGTTCAATATGTGTTAGTTGTTTGTGGGCCATGAAATTCACTATTTTTATATACACAAGAAATTTAAAATGATCAACTAAGAGATGTCACTTATTCATGTCAGATAAAATGTCTTCATAGAATCACTCGCTAGAATACGACGTACACAAAATAGCTCAACTCGAAGGAGCCTTAGAGATAAAGTTAACTAGTTGACCTGGCTCATCTAAAAACTAAAAATTAAACTTCTGAATGTACGCACGCGAACAAGCGGTAATGACTAAACTCAATTAGCACTTCAAAAGTGATGTGCAAAAATAAATATAAAGTAGATTTCCACTCGTGCATTGTACAGTGGACCTCTTATAAAAAATTTATAGATAATGATGCATAATAAGTTGAATAAGAAAAATATAGAATAACAACTTTACGTAGGAAGGGGTTAACGACATCTTTCGAATGAAAACTATATTAAACCAATCTTACGCGAAAATATACATAATACATATTCAACAGAAGAAAAGAACTCAATTATTTTTATTCAAGTGCAATCAAGAACTATATAATGAATGAAAACTTGAATAAATAAGTTACCCAAAAGCTTGACATATCCCAAATGGGTTTGATCCAAAAAAAATATCCAAAACAGTGTTAAAAAAAACACTAGTACCTAAAATAAAGAATGACTCAAAACCAGAAAACACAACATAATTTGACGATCTAAAGAAAATCAGCAGTGACAAAGCGACGGGTTGAATTAACACCTCGAGTCAAGCTAACCCAAAGTTGGTGTCATGGGCTGAACAGACTTTGGACGTTAAAGTTAAACACATTTCTTCAACCACCCGCAACTATACCATTCCTTGTATACAAATTGTACAATTTCATGTATACAAGTCAATTGTATAAAATAAAAATTATGTCATGGGTAAGTATATTACCGCCACAATAATTCATTCTCTCACTGCATTTTTCTTATTTACTTAAATATTCTTAAGTAAACTTACACCAATAACCTTAATTTAATATATTCTTAATATAATTTTTTTCTCTATCCTCACAATTAATATTTAACCCTTTTATCTTCCTTATTTTTTTCACTTATTCCTCTCTAGATTTTCTTTTTTCTTAGCTGGCAAATTGCATTGCAAGACAGACATTCAGTTCCTTGATTTCCTTTGGCACTCTAATAAAAATCAATTGTTGACATCTATTCATATATCTATGCAATATAATTGACAAAAAAGTTTTTTTTTTTTTAAAGTAAAGAAAGAAAGAAAAACTCCAGCATAGAAGTAATTGTTCGCAAAATTCTTTTCGTCTCATTATCTCTCATTTTTTTTTAATATCGTACACCCTAATTAACAATCTAAAAATAAAACTCATAACAACATATCTTGATAAAAATTAAAATTTTCTTAATTGTTAGATCAAGGAAAAAAGAGAGAAAACTGACTTTCAGTTTAATAGAGGCATAAGTTTTGAGAATTCATGAGTGATGATTTTTCTTATGTTTTTATTTTTTTTTATTATTACATTTTTTTAGAACTCTTAGGTTTTTATTAGATTTTAATTTTAAGTTTTGGCAACTTGGAACAAACACTTGAGTTGATATGACATTTAACTTTTATCTCTTCACCAAGAATTTGAATCAAGAATCGACAAACTTTTTAAATAAAAATTGAATCAGATCGGATTGTTTTGAATCAATGAATTGTTGGACTGATGAATGCTTGAATTTTTTTTCTCCAAAATGATGAATGCTTGAATGTTGATTGATTCTCTTGAATAGGCTACATTGGAAGATTAAATTGGCCGTGGTGGAAGAAGAGAAAATCAAGACTAAAAGGTATAGTAATATATTATTATCATATTTTTTATAACTTTTAAGATGTAGGTTATTAGAGTAAATTTATTGCAGTGTTTTAATTAAAATGATAAGTTATTTGTTGTGGATATATAATATGGTGGGGAGAATAATTATTATAGTGGGAATATAATTACCTTTATGCCATTTAAAATTGAAATGTGAAAAAAGAAATCAATTCAAAAAAAAAAGAAAAAATTAAGAGTTAATGACATCATAATGAGGTAAGCAAAGTAGAATTCTAACGGTGCCAACCAAAATGAGTGGGAATAATTATTCTAATTGTACCCCACCTACTGCTGTATTTCATATGTATATGTATGTGTGTGTCAATAGATTCGTCTTTTGTTCAAGGAGGGTTTTTCGTCTTTTTAATTTGTACTGATGGTGTCACCATTAGGTTATTAATTATAAATCATATGAACAAAAAGTCTCTCTGTGTTCATTCCTTACCTACAATATTTTATCCGACGCCTTCCGATCTCAAGTATTTCTGGTCGATTGGTTCTTCATGTTGATGTATGAACATCAAACTCGCCTGTTAATGGGGAGCTCTGACAGATAATGAAGCACAGTATCGTGATTGACAGTAGTGGAAGGAAGAAAGATATGTGTACCTAAGAAGAAGATAAAAAGTCGAGACTATATTTTTGAGATATGGACACCGGAATTGGCGATTGTTGCCTCAATATGTATGCCGGTAAGAACTGCCTTTGCTTATAGATGAAAACAATAATAAAAGTTGAATAAAATTTCAAACTCAAAATAACTCATTTAATTTATTGCGTCTTTAATTCGGACCTACAATTAATCAGGCGTCTCATGTTTTTCTTATTAACCTAATGAAAAATATGTGTTTTGTGATCATACAATGAAAGTGGTCAGCAACTGCAACAAAGTTGCCAGGAAGGAGGGAAAATGAAATTAAAAACCATCAGTATACGCATTTAAA
>CAVNYN010132750.1:1388-12411 GCA_963692815.1 Nyctanthes arbor-tristis
TAGTTATCATTTGATTTAAAAATAGTATGATATGTTAAAAAGAATGATATTTTTATGTGTCAATTTTATTAAACTGTCTTTTTATACAATAGCATAACTCCCAAGATAATCACACACTAGTGTCTCATGTCATGTCAACCAGTAAAAATTACCATCTATTATAAGAGTTGATTTTTCAACTTTTGCTTGCAAATTCAATGTGTTTCACAACTATTATAAATCTATTTAAAAATTTTCACCTGAGCTGTCACGTGACATTTTTTTGTTAGTTTATTTTTAAAAGAAAACTTCTTATGGTTTTGAAAAAACAAACTAATAAAACAATGTCAGGCGACAAAATTTAAATATGTAATGATTTTAAATAGCTACTAACCACATTATGTACTTAGTCATACTTCTATTTTCAAATTTTTAGAATTTAGTTAAACTAAACTAAGGGTGTATTTGATTAAATATATTTTCTATGGAAAACGTCAATTTTTCATCTAAATTTTAACTTTTGCGTGTTGATTCACATGTGGAAATGGAATTTAAATTCCATGTTACAATCTAATTAAGCATAATTTTTTCCATTTTCCCTAAAATCAATTCTCACCTCACTATAGGTAAAATGTTTTCTATAAAGGTTGGAAAATATTTTATTTTCCATCCTTTCGTATCAGACGGACTCTAAGAGTATTTTTAATGTCAAGGGAAAAATATAAATGGGAAGTAAAAATGGGAGAAATTAGGTGGGTAAATGAGAATTTTGATCTAGATAATTAAACATGCTCATTAAAATTTGTCGCGGGGAAATTGCGTAAGCAATCCCTACAATGTGAGAAGGCAGTTCTATGACATTTTTACTTGTCATGTAATTATCATCCTATGAAATTATACTACATAAACAAATCATTTATTTATGTCATTTTTCTATATCTCTATAAAATTGCTTAATAAATTATTGTAGAAATGTTAGAGAAGTCAAAAGTCAATCATTGACTATTGACGTGTCTTGTGCTTGCTTGGCCATTAAAAGAATAGACAATTTTATTTTTGATTGACGGAGAAATGGAAAATAAAAGCTGATTGATTGGGAAAAAAATCGCTTAAGCATAAGTCAATGACACTGATAATAAGCTTGTGACCTATTTCCTAATTTTGTTGGGTTACAATAGAAGCCTCGACCCTTGATAGACTTTTGTCACTCATAGTTCATGGTACTTTCCTCTTAGATCCATATATTTTTTCAAGATTGGGAGCCTCCGCTAATTAGATGATAAATTTACACTCGTGGTCAACACGTCTTGCTCATATATTTGGATGGATGGCTTGTTGGAAATAGTATTATAGTCGTTATTTGACCAAATACTCATAGTCTCGGTACTTATTATGTACGAGAAAAATTTAGATTGAATTAGTGAATGAGAAATTATGGCATAAAGGTAACTCCTTGAAACTAAGTAATTCGGATATCAAACGGGAATTTCGTATCCCATGTCGGGACTAATAGGCAAGACGTCGTGTGAGAATATTAATTAATTAGTTAATTAATTAATTTTTTTTTTCAACTTTGTTGTGTCTCGTGTGATCCAATTCTTGTTTAATTAATTTAGTTATTTTCATCCGAATTGTATAGGCTCTTAAAGGTGACGTTTGGACATTATGTTTGAATCCTATCAATTCAAATGGTTTCTCTTCGGATTGGAACCAACTATTGTCACGCCCTCACCAATTATCAATTATTTAGGAATATCTTATATTAATTAACGAAATCTATAGCAAAAGCTTTTATACACGTAACGGGGACGAGACGTACAAAACGAATAAATTGTTTTTGTCTTGTAGGGCTTATCACTCTATAAAGCTTGTTACTTAAACTAGAAAGTTGTTAAATTTTAGAGAATCATTTAAACTATGTTTTTCAATAAAATGTGAAGAACACAACAAGTATATTAATAGGTATAGTTCATTCATTAACAAAGTAAAGTAAGATCATTAGAAAGCTTTTTCCTTAAAAAGAAAGTTTCAAACTATTATAAAGACTATCATATGTACATTATAAAGTATATAAATTATAGAGAGGTGTGAATACTTATTAATACGAAAGATATTAAATTTATAATTGCTTTCGTAGTAGCTTTAAAGATAGGTTGTCACTACATATAAAACTCTACTCTCATTTGCGAGTATGCTACAATACATGGCTTGCTTTGCTTTTCAAATATCATATCTTCAATTATCTAAAAAAATTGTAGAAAAGAGGAATAGGTACAAAGTACTCAGTGAGCGATAAAACCCTTTTATTCATCTTTTATTTTGGAGATTTGTTTTTAAGAAAGCCATTACATGCGCAAAGCTTTTAAATGCATAAAAGTACTCTATCACTAGTTAAACTACTACTCGTAATGAACGCAAGATTCATATCAATTCAATCATGGCCACGTGCAATTAAGTGGATCCACATTTGAATCTCAGTTGACCCCTACCGGAATTCCAAACAAATCAATATAAATACAAAGCAAATACCACACTAATCGTCGTCCATCTCGATATCATTAGATAGCTCCTAATATGACAACAAAGTAAAGCAAATACAAAACGGGTAGAGCATCAACTAGTGATCCAAATGCAATAATCATTTTTTCTTTTCAATATATCAAAATCCATGTTTATCTCATGGAAGACTTCAATAAAAAAATCATGCTTATTATATCAAAACATAATAAATGCTAAAAGGGAATCAAAGTAGTAGTTACTCGCCTCTTAAACTCGATTTTTCCAAGGATTCTTTCAATTGTCGTCAAGAGCCCTCAAAACCTTCATTTTCCTCGACCAATGTGGTGTTTCAAGTTGTATGCCTTATATATATAAAGGAGGGTCATTTCCAAATAATAAACTAAGTGTTTGATAGGTTTTAAGGGTTGTTTTCCTACCCTCAATTCTCATAGACGAATTTTTCTTTCTGTGTATGTGAAAGGCTTAAGAGTTACCAAGAAGCGAAACAATTAGCCAAAATATAGAGGGGATGCGGAGAGGGAGATAGAAAGGGATAGGGTGAGTTGGAGTTATTTGTGAAATCTCCTCATTCATTTCTTTCTTATTTATAGTTATTGTATTTAGCTATTTTTGATAAATCTTTGAATTCCGCCAATCAAAATATAACAACGTGGCGCAATGTGGTGTTGTACACCTCAGGGGATAAATGTGGCAAATTGTTCGGGCAGTCTTTATATTTTATACTATCTTATGATTAAGTCATAATACTTTGATCTATGTTACTCGGATCCTTCCACTTAATAATGCTTTACAATTAGGTTATTAATTTCAAGTCAGGCTAACTAACAACCACATTCTTGCCTCTAAGCTCCCTTGAGTAACAGTTCTTTGAATTCTTGTGGCATTTCAAGCGGTTATTTGATTATTGTCAAAATAACGTTTACATTATCAATAGCAAACGCATATGGTTATTCAATAATTATCAATACATTGTCAATAACCACATTCTAATTCTAATTCATTGTCAAAATATCGATCATGTTGTCAATAATTATGTTCTAATTCTTGCTATTTGAGTAACAATCTTGTAATAATTCAAATACGATTACATTGTCATATTTCAAATTTTTTTGTCATTCAATTGAGTGGCAAACTCTCAATTTTGCAATTTGATACAATTATATTGTCACATTCTATTTCTTAATATTTATTCGAGTGACAAATCTTATAACTTTACAATTTATATAATTCAATTCGATCACTTCTTCATAACCTTTCAATTGATGCAAATTCAAGTAACACCCTCATCATCATTAAAATGATGATTATTTTGCATAATTTGTTTATAAGATTTTTGCGAGATGTTACAACTATATCCAAGCATTGTGTCTATTCATTGGCACCTTTTGGCATATTATATATAGACCCCTACACTTGTGTATTATTCAATCAAAAAATTGCACTCAACTCTTCCTTTCCAAAAATCATAAAAGAGTTTGTGACATTTCTCGGTTTGCTGTGTCGTGTGCTTTGAAGTGCTTCTACCACAAGACTTTCGTCGTTGTATCTTGGGAGACGATTGTCGATCAACCGTAAGCACCTAGGTAAGGCAAAAACATCTTAAAGACATAGAGTTAAACTCTAGCATCGGTGTTTTTTATTCTACTTTCTGCATTATTTCTTCTACTCAGGTAAAGTAAGTTTGTGGTTTAGTTTCGAATATAATTTGCACCATTCTACATTTATATTTCCTAACATGGCCTTAGGGTTTGTTCTTTGTAGCTAATATTTTTTAGGTTTTTTTTTGATAAAAAGGTATTATTATTTGAAATGTGTGGTGAAAATGTAGAAATAGATTATAAGAAATTGTGATGAATATTTAGAGAGAGTATTTAGTTGGTGTATATTTGAATGGTTGAATTTTTTTATAGTAACAAATAAAAAATAAGCTGTAAAAAAACAAGGCCTAATATAGAGTTCGTATAAATAAAACTAGGAATTTTTCTAAAGAGATTATTCCTCTCCCCTTAGGAAGAGGAATCCCCCATGTGGCATGTATTTAATAGGGCTTGGGAAAGCCCCAATAATTGTATGCCACATGGGGGATTCCTTTCTCTAGAGGAATACTCTCCTTAGCATAACTCATAAAACCAGTCATATATATTATACCCATCTCACCACCCATGTATGGGACCCACCTTGTGCAATTTTCGAAATTGTGCAACCACATCGGCATAGGATCAATCAACTGAATAAGATTTACACAATCTAGATACGTAATTATTATTCGAAATTACGCATTTTAATAAGGGAGACTAAAAAAGTTATAAATGAGTATTTTAGGCTTGAGCTAAACAAACTCCTGATCATTATTAGTTTGAGTTCTTGATTACAAAATAAGCGTTCAATAACTTCAAAAATATCTCAGAGTTTAAAATTTGAGATCGCATTGCATTGATGAATTAGCACTGAAGTAGAGATTGGTGGTGATATGCCACACTAATTTAGTGACTTAGAGGCACCACTTTGGTGATGGAGTCACATAAATATGAAAATTATGATAATCGAGTTGTACAACAAGAGTCTTTTACAGTTGGTAAAGGCCATGGAAAGTAACAAAACCAATAAAGATTTAAAATTCATAGTACAAAAAAGCTGATTTACAAAGTCGGATTTGACGAGTTTTTGTGGCATTGGTAAATTTATTTTTTTCTTTTGTGAGTAAATTAAATTTTTTTTCTTTTGTGAGTACAATTCGAGAGTCGTAGATGCGACTAATGTGCTTATTTGGGTGTGAAGAGCCGAAGACGACTTAGAAACCAGGCTGTGATTTACAAGCTTAGATTAAGCTGGAAGTTATTGGGCTTTGACCCAAATTTGGGCCTGACCCATTTAGGATACAACCCCAGGTCCCGAACTTTCCTTGCAATATGAGATCAGCATAACCGTACCGAGTGATTCAATATTTATTTTGGTTCTTTACATAAAAACTACCTCTTCTAATAATATTTTCAAAAATACTTCTAGATTGAAAGTAATTACAAAAATATCATTTTCTCTTTCAAACTTACCCTAAACCAATTTTAATTAAAATTTAATTCTTTATTAATTATTATTTTTTATAAATTATAATTATAATAATAATTACTTAAAGTATAAATTTTTTTAATAAAAAAATAATCATTTTTATGTACCGTCAACAACACTTTTAACTTGAGACCGTCGTCAACTGCCAACACGACACAACCGCCGTCAACTTTCGACAAGCCACAAACACAGTAACAATGTTACCATTCATAAACGAATGTTACTACCCCAAAAAATATCACATTAATAATAAAAAAAGTAATAAATTTTTAAATAACAATGAGAATAGTAACAAAAAAATTTAGATGGTAACAAAAACGATTAAATGATAACAAAATAATAAAAAAAAGAAAATAACAAAACTAGAATGGTAACATAGAAAGGGGAAATAAAAAACAATAGCTAGTACATGGTAACATCCCGATAAAATGGTAACATATGGTAACAACCCCTATGGTGGAAACCATCTCGTCATTTGGCTCTACTTCCAGACTTCTAGTTCTCCATCTACCACAACCCTTCCACCGACAGGAGTACACTTCAAGGAGAATTAGAAAGTGGCAGTGTTGGTATATGGGGTGTTGGTGGAAATGTTAATTTACAACAGAAGTGTGAGGGGTTGAGGATTTTAACGGCACAGGTGTGGCTACTCCGCCGGTGCTTTCAGCGATTCTGGTGGTGGCTGGGGCAGGAGTTCGCCAAACAGGTTGTTTGATGATGAAAAATCAAATAGTGGTGGGAACAGGAAACAAGAATAAGCACAACAATAGGCACAAATACAATTGCATCAACAACAATTTTCTCAATTTCAACAAAAGCAAGCTGGATCTGTTGATTTGTGTTCCCCATACTCAATTTCAAGTGATGGATATGTAGCAAACACATTCTATTGATTAGGCGCGGTGGTGGTAGAAGTGTAGCAAGCTGGATCTGTTGATTAGGCACGGTGGTGGTGCTGCTTGCGGCGAGTGGTGGGGTAGGTTGTGGCGGTGGCGGAAGGTTGTAGTGGTGGGGCGCGTGGCGGCTGCGGTGGTGGGTGTTATGGTGAGATCGGAAGATAGGTTATGGTGGTGGGAGCAGCGGCGGTGGGAGGTTTGTAGTGGTGGGGCTTTGTGGCAGCGGTGGCAGTGAAGGGTTTTACCCTCTGTGTTTGTGTGTGTATATATATATATGTGGAGCTATTTATAGACACATATATATAATAAATAAATCAATATTAAAACTAATTACAATGATTTATTAAAATAAAATAATTAGTGCTATAAAAGTAATACAATCTATTAATATATAAAGGTAATTAAGTGCCCTTTGTTTTTTTTTCCCTGCTCATTTACTCTATGGTAACACTTGCGGTCAATCCTTTGCGAAGAGGCCCAATTTGTTATTCAATTTGGGCCCTGAATCTCATATGTGAGTCTCTGATTGGTTAGGAGTACTAAGTGCTTAGTACTCTTGGAATACTGGAATTTTTTCCCTAAAGTTAAGTATGCATTATTATTTTTTCTTTGTAATCAAGTTTTATTTTTTTCCTTTTAAAACTACTTTGAAGGTTTTCTGTTGTTTGAGTTTATAACATTTGTTTTAACTTCCCGCTTATTATGAGAAATCATTGGTGAACCTGAAATTTTTCCTGTATCATTGACGTTGTATCTGTGAATTGAGAACACATCTCCTATAATGTTTTAAGTTAGTATGGTTTGTTTTACTATTCTGTCACATGTTTATGCATATATGAACTTGATTCTTATTTTGATGCACTTATGAACTACTTTGCTCAAGTTTATAACTTTATTGGTAGTGTTTTGATCCAAATGCAAGTGATCACTGACAAAAGATTAAAGATAGGCCCATGAATATTGATACTGTAAGTAGATTTCATTTTGTCATTAACAAGTTTTGTTTTGATATAATGTTTTGATCCGATGTGTGCTTGCGTATATATGGGTTTTGATAAAATGAAGTGCATTCATTTATTTGTTGTATTCATTTGTAACTTTGTATCATCTTTTCCATTGATGAAATGATTGATTCTATGAAAGTGGTATAATTGGCATATGTAATCATATTGTCTAAAAGTTTTACCAATTTTTGGTTTTCACCTTGCCTATTGATTTGTATTAGGTCCGTTCAAACAAATGTGTATATACACATGTATCTTAATATGTTTTCATGCTTTTACATTTCTGTATTTAATTTATAGACTAAATTTTTGTATTTCTTTAATGTATTGATTTTTTATTGGGTTTAAGGATTTCGAATAGTTACAAAGTTATTTCATTTGGTAACTCATTTATAAAAGGGTTATTTACAAATCTACCTTGGACATTCCTATCATGCTTGGATTTAACATTTAAAAATCAACCTTGGTCATTCAAATTTATTGAGATTTGAGTTTGTTAGCATTGAGGTTTGAGTTTGTTAGCTTGAAATGAATAATTAGTTAATAAGTTTCTACTCTTTTGGCTTGCAAGAACGGGGAAATTTTTTTGGATGTGCCATTTTTCCTCCCGATTACCGCTATGTTGTCATTATATTTTTCACTATCCGTCACTAACCAGTCTCTATGCAGTTAGCAAGTTTTCTAATTTCTGCCTTTATATTTTCTTTTGAATCCAATATTTAATTTCTTCTCTTTCCTTCATCCTTGCAAATTAGAGAAGCACTAAATCTTGGAGCTATTGGCGTTGCAACGGCAAGTCTTTCTACTCCTCCTTTTCGGACTATATATTTCATTTATATATACACGGCTTGATTTGGTCTTTTCATTTTTGGTTTAGGGCTGATAGTGGTCATTTATTTATTATTTATTTAATTTTTCCATTTGAAATGGCACCGCCATTGAAGGAGTTTATGTTATATGTATAGGATAATATATGAGCTGAAGCCATATTAGAGATCTGCTAAAAATTTAGATGTTGAATGGGTGCTCTATCTTCGTCTATAAGGTTATGCACCAAAGTAATACAATTAATTATAGGACAAAGACTAGAATGACGTATAGAGGTATTCTACAATCTCTAATTAGGTTATACATGGGTGTACTTCTATCATTTCAGATATAGCGATGTTCCACATATCATCTTCATTAAACTTTAGAAATTAGTTGAAGAGATATGGCAATGTTCCACGTATCATCTCCATTAAACTTTAGAAATTAGTTGAAGAGATACTAAAAGTTTTGCTTCTGCCGTTTGAGATGCTAAGGGTTCTTTGTTGATCGTTCGTCAAAAAGTGTATTCGAAATCCACAAGTGCACGGGTCGAACAAGTAATATAATAGACAATGAATCCGAGTTATAGTTCCCACGAGAAAATATTCAAATACTGAACATTCAATTCACGCTCTAGTTGAAACAATCGTAATCTTGGGTTTGTTGTAAAAGTAATAAATAACCAAAAATAAAAATTAAACAAACTAAGTATAAGTAAATTATTTATGAAAGTTTTTCAAGATTTATGTGAACTTGGGACTCACAACTTCACCACCATTGATTCCCCTAGCTACTCGTTCATTGATTCAACAAAAACCAATCCTAGTTAACGATCAAGTTCACGTAATTAATTAATTACTTCTCTCGAAGTTAGCTAATCCTACTAAATTAGGTCTTCACACCTATCTCTAAGTGAGCGCGTTAACAACTCTCTTAAGTGCATTAATAACAAGAAAGTCATGCAAATATCTCCAAAGTTCAATTTATGTTACCGCACTAACTACAAATAAATCTCTTTCTCTTGTCTAAATTAATGTCCCCCTCTCTCGAGTTCAACACAAACCAATAAATATCCACAAATTCGCTCGCTAAATAAGTAAAAGCCATGCAATACAATGGTAAAGAATTAACTAGAAATCAACTTTTAAGCATTGAATCAACAAACAAGCAACTAGGGTTCACAATAGGGCTACATTGTTCGTCCCAAGAAAAAAATTAGCAACTCATAGGGTTAATAAAGTTAAACATAAGAGAGTAAGAATCCATCACTGGGTTTTGATGAATAAGGCTAGAGAAAAAGAGTATTGCACCAATATCCTCCAATCCAAGACTTTTCTTCAAAAACCGAATCCAAACTTACATGTAAAATCTCAAAGAAACTAACTAATTTAATGTATATGTGTATCCTCCCCAGGCCCGGTACTGGGCTGAGGTTGATGAGGTAGCCGCCTCAGGCCCAGGACCAATAGGGGCCCAATTAGGTTTATTATACTTGGCCCAAATCATATCTGATCCCTTTTTTTTAAGTCAGGGCCAAATTTTGAAACAAAGGGCCCAAATCTTAAAAATTTAAAGGCCCGTTTGGCCCAAAAAAAATTTTTTTTTCTTATTTAAGATTTTAAAAGAAAAAAAATTTTAGCTGCGATGAAAGGGAAAAAAAAAAGGATAATCTGAAACAAAACAAAACGAAATCTAGAGTCACCACCATTTCCCCCCTTCCAATTACCCAAAATCCTAATTTCCAAAATATCCCCAATTCCCAAATCCCCTGTTGGAAATTTAAGAACCATAATATGTTAATCAATCCCTAATTTGCTTTGCTGCCTCGCCTCTCTGTTGCTGGGTGCTGGCTGCGCTGCCTTCTACTTCTGCTGATGCCGCCTGCCTTCTTCGCCAGTCGCCAACAGTCAGTAGAGCTACAGAGGTAAGGTGAAATGAGGAAGAAATTCATTGTAATTTCCATTTTACAAATTGATTACCCATTATTTGATGTTTTTACAAATTTCCATTTTTTTTTGGTTGGATTTAGCTTCCAATTTTCCGGGGTAGTTTGTTACTTATATGGCATGCGTGTCTTTGTAAAATTCTCAAGTCCAAGGAATATATGCTATTTGAAGTAGTTATCGTCGGATTAAAAGGAATCTTGTGATCATTTATTTTTAACTGAATGGTAATCAGTGACTAGGCGTGCGAAAATGATTAGCACCAGAAAGGAACATGCCGTCTTGTGAAAATGAAAATGGACTTTTTTTTTTCCTTTTGGTCTAGGGATGAGGAATAAGATCAGATACCAGTTTGTCTATGCATCCACCGGAGTGGGATCAAATTATTATTTGGTGGGTCTAACACTGGAATCATAAAGTTACATACTTGGATAAAACCTTCTATAAACTAGTCTCTAGTGAAATCAACAATGCTCGTTAGTTAGAATGTTTATGTTATTATTAGCAAAATTCTTTATTTGGTTTCATTCTCCACTTGCGACCACTAAGTCCTAAACTTTTCTAATAGTAGTTCATCTGCGACCCTTCTTTTTGATCTTTAATACGTGATAAATATCAGTTTTCAATCTTCCAGTGGCCTGCAATTAGATGTCGATTTTAGGTCGGCCTGTTTCTCATTTTATGTATCTTGCTGCACTAATATTTTGCTGTTAAATCATTTATTCATTTCATCATTAGATACTTTCCTTGTGTTGCTGTGAAAACTTTGCTATTGCATAAAACATTCCTTAAAATGTCTTCATCA
>CAVNYN010132895.1:1309-75555 GCA_963692815.1 Nyctanthes arbor-tristis
AATATTTTTTTTTTTTTTAAAAAAAGCCAAAACCAAGAACAAAAAGATTACATGCAGTTAGTGTTCTTAAAGGGGTTAAGGCGTGAAGATTCAAAACCATGCTTCAAGCCTAAATAGATATAAGAACGTCAACACATGATAATGAACGATCTGGTGAGCATAGAACTCAATCCTCGAGATTACTTCTAAGCACATTTTCAGAAAACATAGCATACAGTTGAGGCAAGAAGTGTGAAAGGATAAAAACCAAAACCATGAAATGATCCATAAGAAAACTCGATCGATGAACTGGTCCAAAGATAGGAGACAAGTACATTCTCACAAATATAGTCACATGTTGATCTCTCTTATTTTTACGCAGCATCACTGCAGTATATATCAAGTTGTTGATAACAGAGGGACTTCATTTTTAAGATATTAAGATCTTCTACATACTAAAATATTGGTCCATTATTGCGCCATGAAAATTTTCTAGCCCTAGAAATAATTGACCGTGTATTGGCTGGCATTAGTTGTTGAACTCGCGAGACCCTTTCCACGCCAGTGGGTGCTATAAACGTAGAGAAATGATATTTGTACATACAAGATGTATTAAATTTGTACACACCGCACTTGTATTTGTGCGTACTGTATTTACATCAAATATAGTTTCATGTTTAGTGAAGAATAAAGGTATAACAACACACACACACACACATATCTACATATAAAGAACCGTTTCAATGAAAAATCAAGTGAAACCCTTGCTAAGGTACCGTACTCCTCATCATGCATATCCTTAACAAAATGGCTGCTTTTTCCCAATGGCTTCATCCTCCTCATTTCCATCATCCTCTGCCACCATAGGTGTTAAAGGGTGGAAGAACAAAGCAAGAAACTTGACTATATAGTTGCTCCAAGGATTGATTTGAATTACTGCCCATGAACTTTAACTTTTAGTGCAACCTTTTTTCTATCTCCACTTGAGCCATGTTAGTTGCCTTTCTAGTAGCATGTTCTACTTCTAACTCCTCCACATGAGGCTCCTACAAAATGATGCAGAAATGTATACTGTCAAATTAAGATTAATGGTCCAACACATATGGGCTAACCTCTCTGTTAAGGAGCAAGAAGTGCAAGTATCCCCATTAGGCCCAGCATAGGAAGCACTTTTTGCCCCAAGAAAACTTAAGAGCTGTATCACCAAATGAGATCAAAAACAATAACTCATCTCTAAATATTACAAGGCAAGAATGTAGTGTCCACTTTAATAGGAAGCGTTTGTCATACAAGTCCGGCATTTTAAATGGGAACTGAGTCCTCCCACTACATAGTACAAAAAAAAAAAAAAAAAAGAATAATGCAGTATTCAATTGCAAATCTAAGTTTCTTAACATTTGATAGGAATCATTCATCCCATTAATTTTTCTAGAGTATGAAATTAAACTATCTAAATTAAGGCTGCTATTTTATTTCTTGCATAAAAAATTAATCTACACTAGTTAAAATTACCAAAGCTTGGTTCTTACCAAGTAGATTTCTAAAGTTATCCAAATTATAAGATAGAAATTCTTTCCTTGGTACCAGTTATGTTATCCACCAGAACTTTACTATAAAATAAAAAGGTTACAACTTCACTAAATATGGATTTTATCATTTTGTTGCGTATTCCTTTTACCATTTTGCAGTAGAATAATGAACACAATAACAAGAAACGAACAGGTAATTGAAACATAGAATCCGACAATATGCTATACCACGTATTAATAGGTAGAAATTCGTGAAAAAATAAACATGCACAGAAAAAACATATAAACTTTTAGCCGACTAACCAAAAATATTTTCTGAGATTAAAAAAACACTAAAACAAAAGAAAATTTGAATATCTGATAGAGAAAGACTTACTTGATAGAAATCTTTTGACAAAAGGTTCTTTTGTGCAAATAGATTCAACTTCATCAATCTTTGCCATTGCTATTTCCCAATCCGATTATACATAAATAACTCTGAAAATGAAATAATCAATTGAACCAGCCTCTGTCAACTACAGAGCATCATTGAGAAGAGTGGGAGAAATAGTCGAGAACTTGAAACCAAAAGGGAGAGTATAGATTTCACAGCATAAATTACTCGACTGAGGGGACGGAGAAAAAAGAAAATCAGAAGTTGTGGACAGGCAAAAGAAGGAAACATCAGAATAAGAGGGTTAATCTGGGCTAAAAAATAGGGCTAAAAATAAGTTTTGGAAATAGAGTATTTAAATTTCAATTTTTTGTAAATTAAAAGTTCATCTAAAACATATAAATGCCTATAAAATATTATATCGTAAGGTAAAGCACCCTCCAACTATGAATCTCATTTTATAGGATGAAAAAATTAAGTTCGTAGTAAAAATATGAATTCCTAACAAACACCTTTCTTGTAGGGAAAAGATAACTTCCCCTAAGAATCATATTTTGCATGCAGGAATTTTGGAGGAAGAGCATTGTTCCCCAAAAATATCAGATTTGCAGAGAAAGTACGTTTCTCACTACAAATCTAATTATGCATGTGGGATTTTTGTATTATTAGCGTAAATTTCTTGCAGTGTTGGTTGTTGGGCGGTGCTTAAAGTATACAATAGGCTTCAGTTGTTAAATAAGAACTGACGCCTATTGTGCACATTAGGCGTCGATTGTAAATAAGGAACCGACGCCTATTGTGTACATTAGGTGTCAGTCCTAGTAAAAACCAATGCCTATTGTTAGGTTTACGCGTCAGTTTTTGGACAACAGCCGATGCATGTTACTTTTTTTTTTTTTTTTTTTATGGATCCATCAGCAATAGTTATTGCTGGTGACACTGTGAAAGAAAACAACAAATGCACAATACACAACCAAGAATAAACAACACCAACACTAGAAATTTACATACACTTTAACGTCATCATTACCAACTAAATATGATTACCAACTAAATATAAATCAAATTACAATCAATAACTACTCTATTGAATATAAATCAAATTACTCTAAACATCAATAAATATTATATAAGTACTACTGCAATCATCACCAATTTAATATAAATCAAATTACAATAGATAATTATTCCAAACATTAGCAATAATGTAATCTATAAATTACTCAAAACCATTATAAACTAACCATAAGTGAACCATTAAAAATCAAACTAACCATTGAATATAAATCATACTACTCCAAACGTCAATAACTATTATATAAGTACTACTCCATTTATCACCAACTTAATATAAATCAAACAACAATCAAAATGTCACTAAACCTGTTTCACTTTTCTAGAAATTGAACAAAAGCTTTATGTCACCTGTCATATTCTAGAACATCTACTATCAAAATATCATGTGTTAGGAATGAGAGCACCTAGAGAAATTTTAACAACATAATTCTTGCACTCACTTTTTTTTTTTTATCCAAACCTAATTTACCTTACTTTTTTCTTCATGTATTCTAACTTTATGCATGTTTATCAATCTTATATATTTTTGACAAGTAAAAATATCATGACCGAAGTCACCACAGAAATTGTAATTTACATGTCCGACCTTACCATACAGCTGGTTCTAAACTAGTCTGAAAGCAGTAGTTGGTTGGAATCTAGTATTTTGCTATTGCTGCCTTAGTGGATTATTCTTTTGGTTAGTTCTGCTTGAATAGGGTCCAGACACATCTTGCTTGGCTCTGGAATTTTTTTTTTTGTCCTGTAGGTTCTTTTTGGAAGTTTTCCCCTAATGCTTTCACAAAAACGGTCTGTTTGACAGCTTCGCCTTTTACTTCATATTTTAGTCTAGATCTGTTTCCTAAAGACCTTCGTATAGTTCAGGACTTTATTCAACCTTGCAGTTTCAATTATCAATTGTTTGATTCTTTTGTGGCATGCTCCAAATAAGTTGTCAGTTGTTTGATATGGTCATCTTTTTATTCAATGGATTGGTACAAATCTCTCTTTTCATCAACAAAGAACTCCAACTTGACTTGAAGCATGTTAGATTTGTCCCGTTCTGCTACAACTTGATTCTGCAGTACTACACAGTTGGGATAGGATATCTTCTCACTTACTATACTTTATTCTCATAGTAGGTTTTACCCTAGAAGAATAGTTTACTCTGGATTTTCTATAGTTAGTTTTCTTCTGTTGAGATGGTTGTTGCTCTCCACATTGATTTTGATTCTGAACCTCCTTTGATCTTTGGGATCTATTCTGATTTTTTGAAATTCCTTCCTTTTTGTTGTTTGCTCTTTAAGAATTTCTTGAATTGCTTGGTAAGAAGTGCTATGTTCTCTTCATCACTATATTCTTCCCCAGAATTAGAATCTTCTACCTTTCTCTTGAATGTAATCCCAGACTTCTTACCCTTTTTCCTTTTTGAAAAGTTCAGCTCATATGTCACAAAGGATCCTACAAGCTTTTCAATCTTCATCTCCTCCACATCCTTGCTTTGTTTAGCAGTGAATTTTGCATAGAATCAATTAGGCAAGGACCTAGGGATCTTTTCCACTATATTCTTTTTGGAATACTTTTTGCCCAGAGTTTATGCTTGATTGATGATTTCACTCAACATAGCATAGAAATCCTTGAACACTTCATTGTCCATCATCATGATTTGCTCAAACTCAAGAGTGAGCATGGACTTGACTATAGTTGTCCTTCGTTAGCAATGTAGAGAATATCCCAAGTTTTCTTTACAGTCCTGCAAGTATAGACAAATCTAAACTGAGTTTGATTGATAAAGGAAAATATGGCATTTAAAGCTTTAGAATCCAACCACATGTAGTAATTTCTTTAGTACTAAGTTGAGCAGCAGGCTTAGGAGAAGTAGTGTCATCCTCTTTAGTGGTAGTGGGTGCTGTGTAACTAGAAAGAATGGAAAGCCAAGCCCTATTATATATAGACTCAATTTAAATTTTCATGCGAATTTTGCAATATGCATAGTTAGATCCGTCTAGTATAGGTGGTCCAATAGAAGACGTATCCATGTCTAGATTAACCTGATCTCACTTATTTTTAAGTGAACCCACTCTAATATCAATTGTGAAAATATAGTTACCTAAATTTTAATCAGGATATATCCTGCCTAGTTACTTAAACAGCTAATCTGGTGTTGCGTGACCTAGATGTGTCTAGCTCAAGTGCACGCGTAGAATTAACATAACACCAGAATTATTGATGCAGAAACCTGAATAGGGAAAAACCACGAGCACCATTGCCATGGGACAAATGATCCACATAACAGACGTGTGCTCTTCCGATCTGAAAAGAAAGTAAGTGATATCGCAATATACACTTGACACACAAAAGGAAAACTTACAAAAGAACTCCTTTTTACCTTTTGTCGTATTGTGAAGACAAATCCGTTTTATTCTCTATCATTCTTCTCTCGAAACATACATCAAGCCCCTAGAAATCTCCTAAACTCATCATCAGATACTTGAACTCTTAAATCCTTCAACCACGTGTGGAAAGTCCCTTGCACGATGTTGGTCGCCTACCAATGTACTTCAAAGTGATGCCAAAATAAAACACAACTTGGAAGTGTATAAGCATAATGCAGGAATGAATCTTGCAATTCGACCGTGTGTTTGTTCTCTCGTGTTTGAACTTTAGGATGTAGCAAAGATGGTTGGCTCAAATTGGTTGAATTTCTACACAAGAGAATGTCCCCCATATATAGTGTGGTTTTTGATTTCTTGTACAAGTTGAGAAATAAAGTTACCAAATATATATGAAATTCATATTTACAAGAAAAAGTAGAATAAAATTATACCATAAGCACATGACTTTCCTTGTAGAAGATGACTGAAAATGCATAAAATTCTAACCGGTTAAACAAGGTAAATAGAAGACAATACAAACTAGGAGACTAAAGAGATGCATAATTCCGAAATTCTTGGTTATCAAGCAAGTATACACATGCCTAAAATACCTACTTGTCGACCAAGATACAAATTGCATGTTATAGAAAATATCACACGTAGTACAAGTCATGCAAAAAGTTAATACATATTTCTGACACTTGAATGAAAATTAGGAATGCCAGTTTACATGGAATTTTGTACTAACAATATACAACTTTGAACTTTTGAGGAGGGGGTGGGATTCACTAAAACTTTGACATGCTACATTCCTTGGCTAGTAACTTGCCAGGCCACTAACCATTAAGTGACTAGCTATCATGAGATGGAATATGGCATTCACATCCAGACTGAGTGTTTTAATTTGTTTTCAATCGAATTGAAATACATTCGCAGGAAGATATATATATAAATATACACATATATATATGCCCTCCAAGTGACCCACCTGGAAATGATCAAATAAGGGAGAGTAGCATTTTTCTAAAACTCTATCTTACAATAATAATTTTGAGATCCAAGATTTTAGTTTACAAAATGTAAGGTTCATGTTGATTTATGGCCAACTTTATGTTGGCCTCTTAACTTGTTGTATTGTGCTTCTATACTTTCCAAAATTAAAAATAATAATAATTGTTGCTTCCAATTCTATAGATACATGCTGACATCATGGCTGAAAATATACAGATTGGATACGTAGATCCCTATCTATGTATTTTCATAAAAATATTGAGGCCCAAGAACTTAAGTATTACTAGACTTTGTTGTATATTGATTACATAATAACTGTTTATTGAATATGCCAATGACATTACGAGGTCTAAACAATGTATTATGATTTTAGCGCAAGCCAACACATAACCGATTAATAGAGTTTGAGAATTGTAAAGCAGTAAAAAGAAAAGAACACCGGATCTATTTTGGACCGAAGGCCCAGATGGGTTCACGATTCAAAGAATCGCTAGTCCTATCGTTGAGGCTCTACAAAATGGATTCGGCCTTCTTCCACTAAAACACAATTAGAGTCACAAAGTACCGAATCGCAGATCAACTAGTTACACCAACCCACACCCTAACCCCTACAAGCAGATTGCCTCACATAGAATCTCTCAATACACTCAAATCCTACCAAAAGGAACTAAGCCCTAACACCTAGACTGCAATCCCACAATCCCTAATTTTCACCTAAGAAAATTAATAGAAAGATTACAGACATATTGAGAGAACAATCACAGTAGACAAAGGCTGCACAAACGCACATATCAACTCTGCCCTAGTTAGGAAACGAAGACAATATATATGTGCTATCCAATGGACTAGATTGAAGACCTAAGATAAAGGGATGAGATTAACTGACTTGGACCCGAGTAGGATCCATGAAGATGCATGTGGGTAGGTGGGTTGGACTTGAGAATTAACAGGACCGGACTAGGCTTTTGGGCCACTATGATCTACAATTCTCCACCTTGGACCAAAAATAGAGTTAGTGAAAGAAGAATCCAAACTGTTTCCTCACCTCTAAATGGAAAACACCACATGCAAACACGAAAAAAACCAAAATTAATCACTAATTTTGAAAAACCAGTTTTTTTATTTAAACAGAATAAAAAAATTTTTGAATCAATACTCTTAACCTGAGCCGATGTTTAGCATTGCTAAACTTGACTTAAGTTTACCAATAGAGAGAGGCTTGGTGCTCATGTCTGAAGGATTATATTGAGAAGGAATTTTCTCTAAATCCCTAATAAAGTATAGCCTAACATCTATATGCTTTGTCCTGTCATGGAACATAGGATTTTTACACAGCTGGATTGCAAACTAACTGTCAGAGAACAATGAAATATTATCCTGCACAAAATTCAGGTCAGACAAAATTCCTTTAAGCCACAAGGCTTCCTTTATAGCCTTAGTGATAGCAATATATTCTAACTCAATAGTTGATAGTGCAACTATATGCTATAACTGTGACTTCCAACTTATACAAGAACCACACAAAGTGAAAACATAAGATGTTACAGATTTCTTGTTATCCTTGTCACTAGCATAGTTAGCATCTACATAACCCTTTAACAACACACATCCAGGATTCTTAGAGAAAACATGCCCAACATCCAAAGTACCCTTAAGATACTTTAACAACCATTTAAGTGCGTCCCAATGTTTAAAAGCAGGGTTTGACATGTATCTACTAAGGGAACTAACAGCATAGGCAATATCAGGCCTAGTGCACACCATGAGATACATCACAGACCCAATGGCATTTGAATAAGGCACATTTTTCATGTATTTGATCTCATCAATAGAAGATGGACACAATTCCTTGCTCAAAATAAAATGACTTGCCAAAGGAATGGCCATAGGTTTAGCATCAAACATTGAAATTTCTTAAGCACCTTTTCAGTATAGTTGCTTGACTCAAGATTAAAATAGATTTGGACCTATCTCTAGTAATATTCATGCCTAGTGTGCTCTTCCGATCTGGTCCTATTTCTTTCATTTCAAAATTTGAATGCAAAGATTTCTTTAAACTATCAATAGCATGCATGTAAGGACTGCTGATCAGCACATCCTCAACGTATAGTAAAAGAAACACAGGAATCTTAGTTATCATATCAAATTTGGAATATGGATAGTAATCATAGTCACTTCTTTTAAACTTAAGACTATGCATAAACGTGTCAAACTTTTTGTTCCACCGTCTTGGGGACTGTTTTAATCCATACAAGGATTTGTGAAGTAAGCACACATACTGAGGATTTTTAGCATCAATAAAACCAGGTGGCTGATTCATAAAAATTTTCTCATCCAGATCTCCTTGTAAAAAAGCTGTTTTAGCACCTAGTTGTTCCATTTCCCAATTAAAATGAGCAACCAAAGAAAACATTATTCTCAAAGTAACATACTTTACAACAAGAGAGAAAATTTTATCGTAGTCAATGCCAGGTTTCTGAATGATCCTTTGGTAACAAGTCTAGCCTTAAATTTTATGGGTTCTGATTCAGACAAACCCTCAGACCACAGACTGATTAACATGCTTAAGCACTAGTGACTAGGTTTTATTTTTTAACAGAGAGGTCATTTCTTCTTTCATAGCAAGCCACCATTCCCTAGCATGCTTACTGTTAACCGCATCATTAAAAGTAACAAGCTCAATGTCAGGAATATCACCAAAAATATTGCATGAAAGTACAGCATAATCAAAGCCATTTAACCTCTGAGGAGGTTTTCTATCCCTCCTAGTCCTGTCCCTTACCAACTGATAATCATGTAAGTCAGTGGGATTTTCATGCTGTTCTACCTGTTTAGAATCACTCAGATTCTCATGTGGATCCTCCCATTCACCAGGAGGATGCTCTACCTCACTAAGAGCTCCCTGATCACTCCAAAGATCATTGTTAAGATATAGATCAGATGGAGGATCACTAGATTTTTTCAAATCTGTACCTGCAACTTTAGTATTAACTAGGCAAGGGAAAACATTTTCTTGAAAAATAATATCCCTGCTAGTAATGATTTTTACACCAGGCTGATCCCATAGCCACAGCCTATACCCTTTCACACTTTCAGTGTACCCCAAAAAGACACTTCTGGGATCTGGTTTCAAGCTTATCTCCTTTTACATGGGAGTAAGAAGCACAGCCAAAAGGTTTTAAAGCATCATAACTGGACGATTTACCAAACTAAACTTCTTCAAGAGTTTTATTTGCTAAAGCAGAAGAGGGGCATTTATTTATCACAAAGCATTCGGTCATTAAAGCTTCACCCCAGAAACATTTAGGCACACCAAAAGATTTTATCATACATCTAACCTTTTCTAGTAGGGTCCTATTCATCCTCTCAGCAACACCATTTTGCTGAGGGGTATAGGGAACAGTCTTATGTCTTTTAATGCAATTTTGTTTAAAAAACCATCAAAAGGTGCATTGTAATATTCCAAACCATTCTCAGTTCTTAAACACTTTATTTTCTTATCAAATTGATTTTGTACCAAAGTAACCCAATCTTTGAATTTTAAAAAAGTATCTGACTTATTTTTCAAAAAAAAAAACCCATACTTTTCTAGAGAAATCATCAATTAAAGACAGGAAATAAGTGTTCCCACCAAAGGTGGGAGTGCTTGCAGGCCCCCACAAGTCAGCATGCACATATTCCAAAATAGAGGTAGAAGTATGTACAGTAGTAGGAAAACTGACTTTATGTTGTTTACCAAAAACACAGTCTTCATAGAATGGTAAATTAGAAATTTTATCGTTGCCGAAACACCCATTTTTTGAAGAATTTGCAATCCTTTTAATCTAGTATGTGCAAGCCTTTTATGCCACAAAACAGTTTTATCCATTTTATCATTTTCAATGGCAGACAAACAAGCATCCACAGACTTAGCATCACAGACATACAACCTACTACTTCTTTCAGCTTTAAAAGTAAATTTATCATTTAAGTACACCTCCATTTCACCATTTCCCCAGTTGCCATTAAAACCCTCTATTTCCAAAGTTGAGACAGAAGCAAGTTTTCATTTAAATCAGGCACATGTCTCACGTTCTTGAAAGTAGCTTGGAAACCAGAATTAAATTTCAGGGTAATGTCACCAATACCAACCATAGATGACACAATACTATTTGCCATAAATACCATATCATCAGCAACTTTTGAATAGGTAGTAAACAACCTTTTATGTGGGGACATGTGGCATGTACAACCAGAGTCAAGTAACCATTTATCAGAACACTAACATCAGGTTCAATATCATGAATTGCCATAAAAATGTCCACAATATCATTCACATTATGAATAGATGTGTTACCTGGATTAGGTTGATTGTTTAGTTGTGCAAGTAAACCATTCAATTTGTTGCATTCCTTAATATAATGACCAGTTTGACCACACCCATAGCATTTTCTGGTTTTAGACTTATCTTTTTTCTTAGCATTGCCTTTCTTTCCTTTTTTCTTACTCTGTTGACCACTGTTATTACTGTTCTGGTTATTACTAAATTTCTGTCTTCCTTTACTATGGAACTTGCCTTTGACAAATGAACCCTCTTGAACCTTATGTTCCTTTTCAGCTTTTACTTCAATCCCTATTCCTTAAAGTACTAATTACTGTATCAAGGTCAACAGAGTCTCTACCGTACTTTTAAGACGTTTTTAACATCTTTATAAGAATCAGGGATAGCATTCAAAAGAATTACAGGTTTATAAGTGTCAATAGTAGTGTCTCAAGTATTCTTCATATCTTGCAACAACTTATTAAACACATCAAGTTTTTCATCAAAATCTTTAGAGACATCAAAGTTGAAACTAAAAAACCGTTCAAGAAGAAACAATTTGTTTGGTAAGGACTTTCAACATACAGGTCTGCCAAAGCTTCCCACAGATGTTGGGTACTTTTCTTAACACAGCATCAGATAAATGTAAAACAACAGTTGGATAAGCCAAATCATCGATATCTTTTATTTGGAAAGGGGTAGCAGTTGTATCAAAAGATTTATCTAAGACTTTAGCAACTTCAAGTTGAATCAAAATGCTTTTCATTTTCTGCTGCCAAATTGAGAAGTCACCCTTTCCATCAAACGATGGGAGAAGAGATGTAGCCACAGACATATTATCCACAGATAATAGAAACACCACAAAACCAATACTCGACGTAAAACAATCACAAAGAATTAACGAAATAGGGAAAGAACTAACAGTAAATGTTCAGCAACAAAGAAGAATGTATATAAAGAATAAGTGATTCCCAGAAAACGTGGCCGGCCATTTTGTCCACAGGTTTTTGTGAGACTCACAGGTCTCAGGTCAAGGGTCCAAAAGGGACAATGTGCAAAACGAGTGTAGTGGTATAAAGATGATGTGATTCACAGTTGAAATAGAGAGAGACAATTATTTGGAAAATAATCGGGACTCCTAAAAAAACAGAAAATAATTCCAAACTTACATACCATGTCGAGGAATCAAGAATCTGGTTTCAACAGAATCACCATCACTACGCTGGCCACAACACAAAAACTGCTCTTATACCACATGTTATTATTTTAGCGCAAGCGAACGCCCAACCGATCATAGAGTTTGAGAATTGTAAAGCAGTAAAAAGAAAAGAAGACCGGATTTGTTTTGGCCTGAAGGCCCCGATGGGTTCACGATTCAAGGAATTGCTAGTCCCACCGTTGAGGCTCCACAAAATGGATTCGGCCTTCTTCCCCTACAAGCAGATCGCCTCACACAGAATCTCTCAATACACTCAGATCCTACCAAAGGAACTAAGCCCTAACACCCAGTCTGCGATTAAGAAAATTAACAGAAATATTACAGACATATTGAGAGAACAATCACAGTAGACGAAGGCTGCGCAAACTCATATATCAACTCTGCCCTAATCAGGAAACGAACACAATATATATGTGCTATCCAATGGACTAGATTGAAGACCTAAGATAAAGGGCTGAGATTAATTGACCTGGACCCAAGTAGGATCCGCGAAGATGCATGTGGGTAGGTGGGTTGGACTTGAGAGTTAACAGGACCGGACTAGGCTTTTGGGCCACTATGATCTATACAATGATAATTGTTCACCTTGGGTAGTACAATACTACAACATGTTTAACTCTAGAGTTTGTGGTTCTTCCCCCACCACAAAAAAAAAAAATAAAAATAAAAAACCTTGAGTTTGTGCATTTATTGTGATCAACTTCCAACTTCCTTGTGGCAGTTGAATTTGCTTTGACTGAACTTGAGGTTGCTGATGATGTTTTGTTCTTGATATATAGATAAGTATAGAGTGAACAAGCGTGTGATATCTTATAGAGCCATTTGTAGCATTGGCCATACATCTTAAAAAGACCAATTAAAAATAACTAACTCTTTATTGATGGGTGTAAGTAGTTGAGCCCACCCTCGTTTATGACAGCCGATGGCGCCATAAAAGGAGTGTGTGTGAGTGGGCACTTAGATGAAAATTACAAACAAATTAGGATAGTGAATTTCTAATTAAAAAGCACACTGAAAATAAATATCAACCATGGTATTAATTAATTTATTGATTTTTTATAGGAATAAAATCTACAAGTTGGTATTTTGAAGGATTAATTGTTCAAGGGCATAAATAATGCTGCAATGCCATTATAGCCTGTAAAATTGAATGTATTCACTTTTCACATGCAAAACATATTGCCAAAGGATAGGAGTCAGAAGAGTACAGGTCCCAACTAATGTATTCGTGCTCTGGCAAATTAATGACGATTGACGTGCAATATGGCAAATTTTTCTTTCAGAATGAAATATTAGGTAATCATCAAAATTGAGTAAAGCAAAAGAAGGAGCAGATGAAAAATTCCC
This sequence comes from Nyctanthes arbor-tristis, assembly GCA_963692815.1. Classification (NCBI taxonomy): domain Eukaryota; kingdom Viridiplantae; phylum Streptophyta; class Magnoliopsida; order Lamiales; family Oleaceae; genus Nyctanthes; species Nyctanthes arbor-tristis. The sequence goes on from CAVNYN010132895.1 coordinate 14,499, forward strand.
GTTTAATGCCAAAATACATATCTTGGGCTTGAAATTGGAGAAGAAATAATGAGAAATTGCAAGGTGAAGTCGTGAAGTGATGGCAGCAGAAAAACGATGGCAGATGAGGAATCGGCGTCGGTCTTTTGGTTTTCTTCACACCGTGATTATGTGGTTTATTACTGGACCAAAATAAAATTAATTGAGTATAAGCTGAGCTGTAAGTTTTTAACACTTGTCAATATATTATAGGTGTCAATATATTATAGGTTCGACAGCAAGGCGGACAGGGGAAGGAGACAGCTGATCTCTATCCCGTTAATTAATACGTGATAATCCGCGAGCACGGGTGAGAATAGAGTAAAAACCTTGTGGCCAAAACCGTGAAATGAATGGTCGAGGAGGAAACTCAATGAATTGGTCCCATGCAGTGAACGTTATGAAATAAAATATAGTTGTTCCTCGCCCGTCAGCTACACGTTCACAATTAAATATTGTTAAAAAATACGATACTACAGGCATTGTCTCTCTTATCTCAACATGTCAGAATCATATATGTGCTGACTCTGTAATCTATTACTTAGTCAAAGTATGTACAATTAGTATCTTAGCCCTCGCACAAGTCAAGAATATATAAGGTAACTAATTATGTTTGGTAAACCTAACAAGAAAAGAAACTTTCGTTAGTATATGCATTAAATTAAATACAAATACCTTTCGTTAGTAAAACGAATTTCCATGCTCAAAATAATTTTCTTCACATAATACATCATGCAAAAATAAGTCATGAACAATGTGTTAAGTTTGTTGGTAATAGAGAGGACTGCTCTTTCTACTTGTTGGCTTCTTATGTATTATGTTATTGGCAAGAGAATGGACTGCAAGAGACATGTGTGGATGCAAGAGGATTGGTTCTTAGAGATATTCATCATCTTTGTAATATATATTCTCAAATGTGGGCTGTGTACAGATATTTTTATATTCCTCTCACATGTTATGGCCTCAAAGGCGTTATCAATAGTAGAAAGTGAACACTGGGTGGATTGTATTCCACATTTTCGTTCGCCTCATCTTGAGGGATGAATGAAAATCCTAATGTCGGAGAGAAAACCAAGAGAAAATCTAAAAGGCTTTCTCATGAAATGTGTTGATCTAGAAGGCCAATCGTACGATTCTAGAGGTAAATATCAGTGTCTTTTGATCTAAGTACACTTCCGCTTCCCTGGATCTTTATACCTTGATGTTTTGATATGGGGTTAGAGTTTATGTAATATTATTGACACAAGGTTTATCGGAAGAAAAAAGATGTCCCCAGACTTATATATTGCGGTAAATTTGTCTCCTTCCTGTCATGAGTTCTAATTTTTATATTCGTCTCTCTCGTATTCAGCTAAAGTATATTGTGCTGGGCACTAGGAATGAACCTTAGCATGTATTAGAAAGTTTCAATGCCTGACTTTCATTTTGGGTACTTCAAGCAGTTTCTTTTTAGACAGTTTCAATTTTAACCACTTTTTATTTTTGAGTGATTGCTGTACTATTCATATTTTATTCTACAATTCGATGCTTCGAATGGATAGAATAGTTTTTGATACTATGAAGTTGTACTTTGTTGGGGGCTTGAAGTCCCCCTCCAATGTACTTTTGTTTTGATATATTAAAAAAGGGTGGGGGAATCCAAAATCCCATGTGCCCGGGTCAAGTACTTTTGTATCAATCTCTCCGTTTGGCAACCAGTTACAAATGGCATTTGTTTACTCACCTTTTATTTTTAATTTTTTGTTATGTGGCATGATTTTATTGTTTAAATTTGACTGGAAAGTCCAAAAAATAATGTTAAATATAGTTTTCGACAAGTATCCTATTTATAAATTATTTTGAAATGGTTTTCATACACAGAAAGGGAAGTATGATGTGCATAACTGTGATGTAATATTCAACAAATTATTACTTTTTTTTAATACTGACTTGTACCATTACTCGTTTCTTTTCTCATTATTTTTCAATTGAGCTTGACTTATGCTATTTGAACAAAGCGCTTCAAAGGTTTGATAAAACGGACACTTGTAAGATTTTATTTTTCAACATGTATTACATCATTTTTAAATCACTAGTAATCATATGGGTTACATGCATTTTTTATCAAACATATTTTTAACCATTTTTTTTTTTTGCAAATAGATTTTTCCTTTTCAATTTGTTTTATTGTTTTCTCAAATTTTAATAGAATTAAACTAATTGACTAATAAATAATGTAAATGAGTCCCTAAAAAAAATTTCAAACGCATGGTCAACAGCCAAATTGTTTTCATCTCTAAATTGATTCCAACAGCCATATATAAAGTTGTTTACCTACTCATCCATCAATGACATCTGACCTTTTATGTCATATATATTCAATGTTGTCTCTATTCATTTTCTACTTTTTCTTCAATTTAATCAATCTACTCACTTAACACTATTGTTATTTGGTGAATTTATTATTTACTAGGATTTTATTAATTATACGAATGGATGATCATATAAGAGACTTTTTTTAATTAGGAATAAATCTAGATTTCGAAGAGTATTACTGATCAGATTTAATATACTAGTTTTTTTTTTCTCCCAAATACAACTTTGAACTTTTGAGGAAACTCCGCGGGAGGGGGGCCGGGGGGGGGGAGTAAAACTTTGAGTTATGCAAAGACTTTGTTGGTGAGTGACTTGCCTGGTCACTAACCATTATGTGACTCATTATCAAAAGATGGAATATGATATATACACAATAAGTGAGTAGTGTTATTCAAAAACTGTCTTACAAAAATCAAACAAAAAGGAGTTTGGCATCCTAGGTTCAAGTCCTACATGCTAACGTATGAGTTTGTGCCGGTTTGACCAGCTTTATATTGGTTTAGTTGGTTTGTTAAGTTATTTATTGATTGGTTCATTTCTAAATAAGATTTTGATGACGTTTCGTTCTTCAAATAGACAAAAGAGAAGTATAGACTGAGAATTCCCTAATACCAGTGGCTATCTGCATGCCCTACATCTTAAACTGACTAATTAAAAATAAGTTACAAACTCCCTTATTGGTGGGTGCTGTGTCCAGATACTCCAATGACATCCCAAAAGTAATATCTATTACTACTAAAATAAGGCTGAAACACAGAGAGAGAGAGAGAGAGAGAGAGAGAGAGAGAGAGAGAGAGATATGTACACACTTCTCATGAAAGTGAGAAACCAAATTAAGATATGACTTGTAAACTAATTAAAAGACACTGAAAATAAGTGTCAACAATGATAATTATTGATCATTTATGAATAATATCTGCACGTTGGTCTGTATTTCGAAGGATTGTTTGTTCAAGTACAAAACTAATAATGCTACAATGCCATTATAGTTACGGCTTGTAAAAATTCATGTATTCACCTCTCACTTTCAAAACAAATATCGCCAAAAGATAGAAGCCAGAAGAGTACAGGTCGAAACCGGCCAAAAGTTAACGTAGTGGTCCTCTTGAAAATTACTGATGATTGACATACAAAACATATTGAATATTGTAATCGTAATTTAATAAAACGTGTAAATGAAATTGTTGTTGATCTATTCTCTTAATCTTCTCTCAAGAATTCGTTTACGATGTGAAGATGTCAATTCAACTAATGAATGAATTAAAGTAACACGATGAAATACTAAAATCCGCGGTTAATACTGAGAATCAAATTGCAATGAGAAAGATCTCAAACTTAAAGGTAACGTCAGCATATATTTCTTTCTTGGAGTCGATAACATGAGTAATAGTAGGGAGATATGTGCTTCTTATAGAAATAATTGATATAAATTAATTCTTAATTATGGATTAGTTGTTTATATGCAAGTACTAAATTTGAAGGCATAAAAACAACCAATACAGTATGGCCAACTAAATAGTAAATATGTCACTCTCTCATGTCAAAGAAACATGTCTGGCTAGAATTATGGAGATAATATTGAAAATGATATGGCTGGAAAAATACAAAACAAAGAAAATCATGCATGTTCAATATAACTCAAGTGGAGAATGCAGGGATTGGAGATTGGTCCCTTAATGTGAGGTCTACAAGTGTAACAGAAAAAGTTAATTGCCTATGAATATATCTACAAGTTGGTTTCCATTTTTGGGTTGTTTGCTCAAGTACATAAGCAATGCTACAATGCCATTATAATTACAGTAATAATTACTATATTCATTTGCACGTGCAAAATATATTGCCAAAGACTTGAAGTCAGAAGAGCACTGGTCCCAACTGATGTTTAATGCATTCTATTTAATGTATTCTTCATCTTTGAAAGTTACTCATGAGTGACATGTAGAACATATTGTAAATTTTTCTTAAAAAAAAAAGAAAGAAAAGAAAAGCAAAAATATTACATGTAGTTAGTGTTCTAAAAAGGGTGAGCCATGAGTTTTTGCAAAACCATACTTTAAGCCTAGACATATATAAGCATGTCAATACGTGATAATGCATGGTCTAGTGTACACAGAACAAAACTCTCGAGTCCTAGTCTAAGCACATTTTCAGAAAACATAGCATGCAATTGAGGCTGAAAGCGTGAAATGATAAAGACCCAACGCGTGAAATGGCCCAGGAGAAAACTCGATCGATGAAATGGTCCAAAGTACGAGACGAATGCATTCTTACAAATATAAACTCACGTCTCGCTTATTTTTATGCATCAACACGTCACCACAGTATATATCAAGGTGTTGATAAGGAAGACCTATTTTTAAAAATATTAAGATCTCCTACGTGCTAAGAGGTTGGTACATTATTGCGCCAAGAAAATTTTCTAGCACCATTAGCTTGGTGAGTATTAATTTCGGACTCGCAAGACTCTTTCCACATCAGTCGGCCCCATAAAAATATTATTCACTCATATTGAAATGGGAATTTATTGTGCCAACGTAACACGTGAATCAATAGAAATAACAAGCTGACTGTACTTTGGTTTATCTCGTAGTATAATGTAATTTTATCATAGCATAGAACTCCTTCATGTTTCAAATAAGAGTTTAGCATATTATATGTATCTTGTGCTCATTACTAGTATTTGCACTTTATGGTTGAATGGCAATATTATTTTCCCACATATAAAAGGTACCATAATTCTAAGTTTTGATCTGGAAACAACAGAGACACCTCGATGTATGTGGCGTCTTCTCCTTCACTAGTTTTATTTACATGAACATGGCCCCACATGTGAATTTATGAGAAAAGTCAAAGAGAATGCGTCACATGTACTAAATGTCTAAGGATCAAAATTGCCATATTTCCCTTATATATGTATACAATGGCTTCATTTCATTATCTTACGTATAGAGTATCATTCTATATGATGCATAACAATTCTTATACACGGAGTATAAGAATCAAATTGCAGTAAGCAAGATCTCAAACTTCAAGATAACTTTTCTTTCTTGTAATCGATAACGTGAGTAATAATAGGGAGACGTGTGTGAGTATGAAATTTGTTGGCATTACTAATTTTTCTACTTTTCCTTAAGTGTCAAAATATGTCACATTGTGTTACTAGTTACATGATTTTATTTTACGTGTTATATTAATTTAAGCATGCAAATTTTATAGAATCTTGGCCGAAAAGGAAGGTTGGGGCATGTGTACCTTGCCTGAGGATCAAGAGTTCTATTTTACATGCAAGTTATAAAGTTTCCTAATTTGAGTTATATATTAATTACCATATTTCATTAGGGTTTAACTTCTTGCATAACTAGTTTGTTTTTTATTAGGAAAGTTTACGTGTTTGGATTTGGTAACATTAATTCTTGTATTGCACAAGAATTCAAAGTCCTGTCTTATTTAATCTCTTGTAGGTTGAACGATGAAGAAGGGACGACGAGCAATAATCATTCTTGCAATATTTTGAGAGCTCGTCCGCAAAGAGGAAAACAAACACACAGCCATAAACCTGCGAATTCTAAGCTTGCAATTCGGACCTATATGTCTTAAAATCATGTTTGTTTGGCAAAACCCTACATAGTGCATTGATTGGATATTATACATGTGCAAGGGAATATCCACACAAGATTGAAGAGTGTTAGGAGTTCTTGTTTCCCACGATGAGTCCAGATGGATTCTAGAAGTCTTGATGTATGTTCCCATGTGAGCACGGTAGTGAGAGGACAAGAGCAATGCATGTTTCCACGTGTCCAAAGGCGTAAAGAAGAGAGCTTCTTTTATAAGTTTTTCCTTTTGAATGTTTAGTGTTTATTGTGATATCACTAAGTTTCTAAAGCTATACTAAACTCTTATTTCTATTAGCGGATTGTTTGTTGCGGGGCAATGGTACCCTCAGTTTTCCCAGTTGGGTTTCTGCGTCAACAATTCTAGTGTTTTTAATTTCCGCATACATACCCGAGCTGGACATATCTAGGTCGCGTTACACTTTACACCAGATTAACTGTTAAGTAGCTGGACAAGATACATCCTGAGCAAAGTCTAGATAAACCACGTATTCATAGTTGGTATCAGAAAGGATTCACTTAAGTTATTAGTGAGATCGGGTTCATCTAGACAAGGATACATTTTCTGTTAAACCACCTATTCTACACGAGTCTAATTATGCTTATTGGAAAGTTCATATGCAAATTTATATTCAATCTACTGATAATAGGGCTTGGACTTCTATTCAAACTGGTTACACAGCACCTACTGTCATAGCTGCAGATAGTACTGTTTCTGTTTAAATGATATCTTTTCCTTTATAGATCAAAGTCAATGTAAGCTTGTTACTAATTGCAGGACTTCTAAGGAAGCTTGGGATACTCTTCAAGTTGCTAATAAAGGAACAACTGCAGTGAAGTTCTCAAGGCTTCAGATACTCACTCTTTACTTTGAGCAAATCACAATGAAGGACAATGAAAAATTCAAGGACTACTATACTCGGTTATGTGAGATTACCAATCAAGCGCAGGCTCTAGGCAAGATATATTTAAACTGGAAGATTGTCAAGAAGATTTTCATATCACTACCGGAAAATTCCAGATGAAGGTCACTGCCATTGAGGAAAGTAGGAATCTGGAAGAGATGAGGGTTGATGAGCTTGTGGGATCATTGTTAACAAACAAGCTGAACATGTCCAAAAGGAAAAAGGAGAAGAAACCCGCAATTGCATTGATATGTGTTTTATTAAATTTTTTAATTTCCCTATACTAGTAGTTATTTATGTGTTTTATTATGTTGAAGTATTTCTTTATATTTAGTTTGTGTATTTATTGTAGGATCAAGAAAATGATCAAAAGGAATTGATTTCGGACGCATTTTGCAAGAATTTTAGAGTTTAGGGGACTAAGATGTCAAGAAACAAAATCAAAAGGGAATGGAACAGGAAGATGCAGTGCGGATGCACTGTCTGAGCAGGGCCCCCCCTACGGTTGCTGATTTTGGACAGAATGTGTAGGGCAGGTACCCTACTCATCAGTGCACCCGCCCTAACCCTCTCGCGCGATTTCTTTCCTTTTTCCTTGTTCTTTTAGGAGTCTTTTTATAGTATTAATTTTGCATGATTTTTATTAGTTTCTATGGTTTTAAGACTCTATTTAAGGGGTCATACCTTACACATCTCGAGATACAATTTGAGAGATTTTATTGTTCTTCTTGAAAGACAAAGTTAAGAGCAAGTTTTATTTCTTTCTTCCTCCAGATCAAAGGGACGCTGTTGCTATTTCTTGCACTTAATTAATCAATTATAGTAACATTAATTCTTAATCTTTTGTGGAATTGATTGTGTTGTTCTATTTTTATGCTTATGAATATTGATTATTTGATCTAATTGAGGCCTACTAAATTGAATGATTAATATTTTATTGCTAGATTTGGGGAGCAACGGAACTTGATCTCAGGTGACTGGAGTTCAGACGGTGCTCTTCCGATCTTAAATAGATCGAGCTTGTGAATTTGTTGCTTAGATTAACTTATTTTCATAATTCTTCATGCAATCGTTGTTCTAAATCCAGATAGCTTGTTCTAGGTTGTCCAAATGATTAGGTCTAATTGAAGAGCTTATTTTGATTTGACACACTTAAGGGAAAGTCTGGGTAGCAAAGCTTTTTGTTGTCTAGAGTTAATAGTTTTGCAAGAAAGTAGGAACAACGCTACAGTTGATTACTATCTTTTATATGAAGTGCACAACTGAACCAAGAACTGGAGTTAGCATTTATATTTTATCTTCTAACTTGTGTTTTAAATGTTTTATTCTTTCATTTTTATTAATTCTAATTCAATCTTTACAAAAACCCCCTTTCTACTAGTTGACACAAGACATTTTACCCAGAGCATTGTTGAGTCTGTAAATGTTAAAGTTGATGATAATGATGGCCACTCTATTTATTCATAGGAACATGAAATTGAAAATCTAGAAGTCATTACAGTACAGAATCAGATCGACAAAACTGAGGCAGGGCACATCCCGCCTTAGTCAGCCATATCAAGACATGAAAATCTTGAGCGAGATACATCCTGCCGAGGTCCAAGAAAAAATGCAGAGTCTAAATCTGAATCAGAACCTGAACTAGAACTTGAACTGGCACAACCATCTACCAGAATCGAGAAGGCACATCCAGTTGACAACATCCTATGTAGAAAGGAAGGGATGGTGACCAGAAGAAAATTTCAACAAGAATTTGGTCACATGTCCTACATTTCATCAGTTGAACCTAAAAATGTAAAAGAAGCATTACAGGATGACAATTGGATTCAAGTAATACAAGAGGAGCTGAATCAGTTTGAAAGAAATCAAGTTTAGGAACTAGTGTCAAGACCCTCTGATGGCAATGTTATTGGAACAAAGGTGGTCTTCAAAAACAAGTCTCATGAACAAGGTAAAATCATTAAGAACAAAGCAAGACTTGTGGCTCAAGGCTATACCTAGATGGAAGGGATAGACTTTGATGAAACATTTGCACCCGTAGTCAAACTTGAGTCAATCAGGTTACTACTTGCAGTAGCATGTCATGTAGATTTCAAGCTATATTAGATGGATGTAAAGAGTGCATTTCTTAATGGCATTCTGAATGAGGAAACATATGTTGAGCAACCATCAGGATTCACTAATTCACAGTATCCTGATCATGTATACAGGTTGAAGAAAGCTTTATATGGCTTAAAACAAGCTCCTAGAGCTTGATATGAAAGACTCACCACCTTTCTTCTTGAACAAAGCTACAATAGAGGAGGTACTAGCAAGACCATATTCATCAAGCAATTGAAGAAAGGCATCATTGTTGCTCAGATTTATGTGGATGACATTGTTTTTGGATCAACATCAGAAACTATGACAAAGGAATTTGTCAAGACAATGCAAACTGAGTTTGAAATGAGCATAGTAGGTCCGATCTCTTACATTCTTTTTGGAATTACAGGTGAAACAGGACATATTTTATAACGACTTTTCTTTCATGGTTTATTTTAATTTTTACTTTTAAATTTAAGGCTGATTTTTTTTGTAAGGCTTGATCTTTATTAGATGACTTAAATGACTTTTAATTATTTCCTTCTTCCCTAATGAGGTTAAATTGATTACAACATATGTCAATACAAGATGAGATTAAATTAGGAAGTATCAAGATCTGATTAATTGGAGGGCCAAGACCAAGTCTATAAAATATTGTAACTTGGAATGTGGTCTTGACGCTTCTGTCTACTGTGCTTAAGACCCCTATCTGAAGACAGCCTCCTTCTCTCCTCTCCTTTAGAAATCAAATAACCTGTGGTGGTCCCACGTATTCCTCATCTTAATTAATCAAAATTACAAGCAAAAGAGCTGCCAAAAAATCCCCCAGTCATCATTCTCGTAAAAGGCAGAAAAACCTTGAAACCTCTTCGTCTGCACCTCCGATGGAAGTTTCCTCTACCATATATCCTACTAAAGACATCAGTGACGATAGGCCCATTAGGGATTTTCCTACAGATACGAGCCTTTTTCATGATTCCCAAAAATTTAATTTAGACAAACTCTTATCTAGCTATTATCTTCCTTCCTTCTGTCCTCCACCAGCTTAATACAATCTTCCTTACCTCCTTCCCTTTTTGCTTGTCGTATTCCTGAAAAAGAAGAAACAATTGGATCAGCCCGTGATCGTGAGATCGCGATTTACTCAGATTGTTTACAAAATGGGTTAAAAGTTTCCCATACACCCCTTTATCTCTGACTTGTTATTTACCGCTCAACTCACTGCTTGCCATATATGCCTAAATGCTTCACCGTATATCCATATGTACCTTAAAATTTGGCTGAGAAACAACATTGTTCCTTCAGTTATTGTTTTCCGACATTATTTCTTGCTAAGGAAAGCCAAAAATAGCGATAGTTGCATCATTTTCCTTAATAGGCAACTCAAAGGTGATAGACTAAATTTTCATAGTAATCCTAAATCAGTTGAAGTAGAAGGTTCTTCTTTGTGAAACCTGCAGAGGGCCAGAACTTTGATTTCATTAGAACTTAGCGATCACCCCCGTTTCGCTCTTTTAATGCCCCTGCTACCTTATCCGAATTTGATGAAGCTTCCATAAGAGCATTAGCAACTATACCTTGCATAGAGAAGGCCGGTGAGCTCTTGAACGATAGGAATATCATAACAATGGGTCTCGGGCTGCCCCCTTTTAAGATCTCTTATTTTTGCATCATAATTGTTCACAATTACCATCATTCCTCATAACTAACACTTTGTGTTTATCCATAATTTCTATTGTAGTTATGAGCCAGAAAGGATTATCGCCCATATAACTGCTGAGAGAAGAGAAAACGTTCCAAAAAAAGACACCATCAAGTTGCTTCTGTGGCTCAGTCATCAATCTCTCATTCTTCTGCCCACACATCTACTAAGGACAACCAAGAGTCTACTTTAACTTCTCTCGTGAAAGGACAATTTTTGAAAATTGTCTTCCTCACGATTCTTCCTAAAATTGCTATATTAGCGACCACTTTCGACAACCTAAACATTGCTTCTCAGATGATCAGCAAATTCCTATTTCCTCTTCTCCTTCTTTTGCTCACCTCTCTCCACCTCTTCCTACTATCCAAGTATCCTCAGGTACCTCATCTTCCCGTTCTTGTTCTTTGGAAGGTATTCAATATATGTATCCTGCATTTTTCATCCCCTTATCCATTGTGCAAATGATGATCGCCTTTACTTGTCCATTGGCAGTTCCTCCTTTAGCCAGGATTTGCCTCCTTCCTTGGTTACCCTGGCTAGATCTATAACTGCCCTTTCTATCCCAACAACCACTTCCATGCCGTCTCCTATTGTTGATCTTGATGCTTCAGAACCAAATGAGATTCCTCTTACGCGAAAAGACGAATTTGTTGCTCCTTTTCATCCTTCTCTTCCTAGCAACTTGGATATTCTTTTGGACACTTCTTTTCACATTCCTCCAACCCACCTCGCTGCTGACCTCCTCACTCTTAATGCAATTCTGAGTGATCTTGACAAGTTTACAGATGTTCTAGGCAACCCCGACTTGGAGAAGGATGTAGCTTTCGGCCTTCACTTTGTATGTTCTTTCCTTATGCTTGTTCTTCAATTTTTTAATCATACCTTATCTGCTTTCGTTATTTACCTCCTTTTACCATACCGCTATATTGACGAATTTATTGAGATCGGAAGAGTTATCATCCATTCGAAAGATCAAAGGATGGTGTGAGGATCTCTGTAAACTACTGGCTGAGCAACATAAGAAGTTTCACGCAGAAAAGCAGAAACTTCGTCAGTCTTACCGTGAGCAAACTGAGACCCTCAAGACCTAAGAAGTGCACCTTACTACCGCAAAAAGTGCTCTGGTTGAAATGACAGCTAAGTATGAGAACATTAAAGTTGAACATGAATCTGCCATGGCTATCCAAGAATCACTTCGCTAATCACTGAACAAAACCACCTAGTTAGCTGAGGAGAGGGAGGTTGCTTTGTAGAGTAAAGGCAAAATGTTGGCAGTGAAAGATTCCATGCTTGTAGATAAGGATAAAACCCTTGCAGCGAAGATTCAGGAGTTTTCTAACCAAGAGGGTGTTCTTCCCAAGAAAAGGCAAGTAATAGCTAACTGGCAACATGCTCTTCCATTGAAGGCTATCTATGATTTTAAACGTTCCACTAAATTTAAAAGTATAAAGGATGCTTACATGGCTGTAGGATAAGGAAGTGGAATGAGGGCAGCTAGGGAATGGTTAAGAGAACAAGAGGACAACTCTTCCACTGAAAATATTCCCTACTCCCCCAGGGATGATGTCTTCTCTAGCGATGAGGGAAAAGAGGAAACCCCTAAAGTCATGGAAGATTCTGACTAAGCTCTTCGTTTACACCCTATTTCTGTAACTGACACATATTGTTCTCTTTTCCCTGATTTTATCACTATGATTGTGAATAGCCATTTTGGCTATCGTACCTTACCGTTAGCATTTTGCTATGCTATTCATGGTTATTTCGGTTATCTTTAATCTGAACAATATTCCTTTTCACTTACCTTCTCAAGTAGAATTACATGTCATTGCTTGACTTACTCTTCTGTTCCTCCAATTTGATGTATATTTGCTGTCTCCGTTCTTGGGTAAATTGTTCAGGATAGGGATTACCTACTATGGTAGGAACATTGTGTAACGGTGCTTAAGCTTAACCCACATTTGCGCTGCTGAAAAGAGACTTATAGTGCGCTACTGAAGTGTGACTTTTATGCTTTATAAGCAGTTATAGTTACACTATTGACAAGTAACTTACATCGCACTGTTGGGAAGCAACTTTCATTGCATTATTGAAAAGCGACTTGCACGAGATGCCTTATTAGCAATTTTATTGTGCTGCTGAAAAGCGATTTTTATTGCGCTATTGAGAAGCGACTTATAGAATACGCCTGATCTGCGATCTTGTGCTGCTGAGAAGTGACTTACATTGCGCTACTATTAAGTGACTTAAAGGATGTGCACAATTAGCAATTATGTATACGCTACAGAAAGCGACTTTACACTTTATTAGAATTGCGCTGCTGGGAAGCGACTTACATCGCGCTACTATTAAGATCGACTTAAAGGATGCGCATAATTAACAATTATGCATACGCTACTAGGAAGCGACTTTACACTTCATTACAATTGCGCTACTGGGATGCAATTTAACTTGATATGTACTCTTCGCCAAACAAACAAACCATCTTTTACATCCATAAGAATCAGTTAAAACTTCCTTAATATCATGAGACAACAGTGTTATTTAAAATTATAAATGATAGACAAATCGAAATTTCATAACAATGTTCAGATCAAAGATAGTAAACAGACATTGCATGGTGAAAATGACCATACGATCAGGCACAAAACGACCTTAGAAATCAATCCGTGATTTTTATTCTTATCTATATTGTTCTTCCGTTGTTCTTTCCCTATCACACCATCAGCCTTTATCTTCTGGCCATTCCTTTGGGTGCTTTCTCTTTTCCTTCTCTCTCTTTTTTTTTAGCTTCTCTATCCTTTTTTTTTTTTAATTTTTGGCTTCCATTTCTTTTGTTACTGTCTCTTTGTGAGCTCGAGGCCTTCCAGTTCACTATGCAGCAACATTTTTATGCTTATTTAGTCTCCTATGAGCCTTATCTGTACATTCTAAAATCAATTCGTCTATGTATGAAAACATATCTCAAAACGACAAAAGATAATATTTTAACGATATCAATTACTTTCTAGATGTAAAATATCCTGAGATTTGCCACATTCCATGGCCGCAATAAGGCGTTTCCTTCTATGGTTCTAAAGATATACGACCCATTCCAAACTTGGCATATCACTTCATAAGGCCCTTTCCAATTTGCTTCTAATTTTCCAAGTTGGTGTCCAGCTGCGGTAGCATTTCAGGGTACTAGATACCCTGGTTGAAAATGACACTCTTTTACCCTCTCTGATTGAACCGAATTACTGATTTTCTTTTCACTTCATTCTTTGAAACGCATTTTCCCGATCCTCTTGCAAAAGATCTAACTCTGCCTTATGTTCGTCTTCCTTCATACTAGAGAATAGGATCCATGGACTTCTTTCAATAATCTCCACATGTGTTACAGCCTCCAACCCAAAACAAAGTTTAAATAGGGTTTCTCTTGTAGCTTGTCTAGGAGTAATGTGACATGCCCATAAGACATTTGGAATCTTTTCTGCCCAGGACCCTTCAAAAGTCTTCAATCACTTAGATAAGTCCATAAGATAATTTGATTCGTTACTTCTACCTGACCATTAGCTTGCGGATGTGCAGCAGAAGTGTTTCTTAATTAAATTCTATAACTCTCACAGAATGCTCTAAAAGGCCCACAATCGAATTGTCTTCCATTGCCTGCAAACGATATCCACGGACTACCAAAGCAACATATGATGTTTTCCATATGAAACTTTGTGCTTTTTGTACCGTTATCATTGCCAACGGTTCCGCTTCCATCCACTTAGTGAAGTAATCAATTGCACGATAAGGAATTTTCTTTGGCAAGCTACCATTGGAAATGGCCCTAGAATATCGATTCCCTATTGATAAAAGGGACAAATCCCCATAATTGGAGTCTGAAAAGATCTAGGTATATTGATCACGTAGGAATTCTTTTAACAGACTTCACATCGTTTCACATGTGGTCACGCACGCTCCTTCATACCTATCCCAGAGTAGTATTGTCTTATCACTTTGTACGCTAAAGCATTTCCCCCCAGATGATTCCCACATACCCCAGCGTGAACCTTCTGCAAAATTCTCATCCCTCAATACTGAGATACACACTTCAGGTATGGCATTGTGATTCCTCTCTTGTACAATTCTCCTTTTATAACCTCAAATCCAGTGGCTCTCATCCGCAATCATCTTGCTTCAACAAGGTCTAGCTGTGTCACTCTACTCATCAAAAATGCCTTTAAGTTTTTTATCTAATCCTCGTATGCTTCTACCATGAGATCGCCCACTTCAATTTCTCCCATTAATACCGATTCCTCCATAACAGTAAGTGTTGGTTTCCGTTTTCACTTCTTAACTCCTAACACCTCTTTTCATAGGGAGTCTACCTTGCTATTTTCTTCCTTGGGGATTTTCTGGATTCTCCATAGCAGAAAACTGTGAAGCAACTCCTTCACTTTGACATAATACTCCATCATTCGCCCGTCTCGAATCTCAAAATTGTTCTGCAACTGATAGACAAGAATCTGTGAATCCCTATACACTTGTAGATCCTTTACTCGTTTTGCCAAAGCCAGGCACAATCTGTAAACTAGAGCTTCCTATTCTGCTTTGTTATTTATAGATGGAAAATCAATTTTCACAGCATATTCAGTACGATTTCCGATTAGATCTTCTAGAACAACACCGCTTCCTGAACCATCTTTCCCTAACAAACCATCTACATTCATTTTCCAGGTTTGCTCGTTCCTCAGTGGTGGACAGGGAGTTAATTCAACAACAAAATCTTCTAAGGCCTGCGCTCTAACGGTTCTTCTGGCCTTATATTTAACGTCAAACTCTCCCAACTCAAATTTCCATTTCATTAATTTTCCGAAAATATTTAGGTGATTGAGCATATACTTCAAGGGAAAATTTGTCAATATCTCAATAGAGTAGGCTTGAAAAGATGGGTGAAGCCTTCTCACTGTGATGACGACTCCCAAGACTATCTATTCCATCACGGTGTATCACTTCTCAACATCCATCAAGATATGGCTGATGTGATAAACCGACCTCTCCACAATTCCATCTAGTCTCATCAACACCGAACATATCGCTACGCTGGATATCGATAAGTACAATCTCAACCTATCGCTAGCTTGGGCTCAGGTCAAGATTGGCGATTTCTGAAGATCAGCTTTCAACTGCTCAAACACCTTTTCGCAATCCTAACTCCAGTCAAATGCATCAACCCTTTTTAGCAGTCTAGATATGGGATAGAATTTATCCACCATCCAGCCCAGAAATCTATTCAATGCCACTAACCGTCTTGTCAATCTCTGAATATTGTTTAAGTTGGTAGGTTTCCTTGGATTCACAATCACTTTGATGTTATCTGCGCTCGTCTCTAGGCCTCTTTGACTGATCATATAACCCAAAAATTTGCCTCCCGAGGTACCAAAAGTGCATTTTTCTGGTTTGAACTTAATTTTTTTAGCCCTGGCTATGTCAAATACCTGCTTCAAGTCGTCTAAATGCTCAGCTTCCTAATTACTATAGATAGCCATATCACCTACGTATGCTTGAATATTCTTCCCTATTTGATTCGCGAACACCTTGTAGATCGTTCGCTGATAATCCTGTTTCTTTAAACTGAAAGGCATGGTGGTATAGCAGAAAGTTCCAATTTCGGTGATAGATGTTGTTTTGTCCTCATCTCAAGCTCTGCCATTTTAATCTGATGACACCCAGAAAACATATCCAGGAAGCTAAATCGCTTCTCCCCTACCGTTGCATCAATCAAAGCATCTATCCTGGGCAACGGGTATGAATCCTTAGGGCATGCCTTGTTCAAATCCGTAAAGTCCACGCACATCATCCACTTCCTATTAGTTTTCTTTACTAACACATATTAACCACCCATTTTGGGTACATAACCTCCCTTATAAACCTAGCACCTAGCAATTTCGCAACCTTCTCCTTTATCACCTACTGCCTGTCTGGACCAAAGTGTCATTTTTTCTGCTTTACTGACTTTTGTGGCAGATCAATTTTTAGCTAATGTTGAGCAATTTCTCTATCCAACCCTTCCAAATCGCTAGTATACTAAACAAAGATATCTAACTTATTTTTCAAAAAATTAATTAATTGTACCTTTTCGTCTTTGGATAGAGCTTTTCCAATTTTGAAGATTTGCCAGTAGTAACTTCTACCTTTTCAATTTCATCTACTGCCTCAAAGTGATCTTCCATTTCAACCATGAACACTAGTGAATCTATCATGCTATCAGTGTAACACCTTCGCAATAGGAGCTGGCCACCCTTAACCATGCCTATTCCTCAACTGGTGGGGAATTTCATCATTTGAAGTTGAGCAGATACGATAGCGCCTATCGCGTTAAGTAATGGACGACCGTATATTGCACTATACGCCATTGATACACGTACGACGATAAAAGGAGTATTCAACGTAACTACATCTGGGCTCTTTCCCAACACAATTGTTAACTCTACGACTCCTTCTGGTTGGACTACAGACCCCCAAATCTTTGCAACGGAGTGTTAATTGGTTTTAAAAAATGCTCCAACGATTTCAAGCCTTTAAATGCTTCCCAACTAAGCATATTCGCAGCACTCCCTGTATCCACCAGCTACTCCAGATAGAGTCAGATTATGGAACCTTTTGAATGACACTATATGGTGTCATTGGCTAACATACAGCGGTGTTTGTGAGTGTAACATCCCGCAAAATCTATAAGTAAATTAAGCAACATAATCGATATTTTGACAATGATTGAATGATTTCTTGAAATTGCATTGTAAGATTACTGGAATTGAATTGAAAGATTACAAGATTGTTACTTAAATGACATCAAACGTAAGAATGTGGTTCTTGATTAACATGAATCAAAGTACATTGACTTAATTATAAGACAACATAAGGTATCAGGACTTCTTGGGCAATAAATAAATGAACCTTATGAAGACACATCTCCTACGCAATATGGGGAGCTCAACTTGCTACTTGTTGTAATATGATTGTTGGAACTCAAGGTTTATTGAAAACAATTAAATTCTGACTACTATAAATAAGTCGAAAGAAAAGGAAATTCCTCAAAACTTCTCCAAACAATCCCCTTTCAAAACTTCTCCAAACTATTTCCTCTCTATCGGAAATAACGAAATTCGTTCAAAGATATTGAAGGAAGGAAAACTACCCTAAAAACACATCAAACATTTAGTTTTTCACTTGAAAGAGACTCCTATCCATGTATAGGAAGATTGCAACTTAAAGAACAACTTTGATAAAGGAATATTAAGGCCTTAGAGGCACTTTCTGCTTAGAATTATTCAAGAAATATTTGAGGTGAGTAACTAATACTTTGATTTCCTTACAAGCACTCATTAAGTTTTCATAAGATCAATATGAAATTTTATGCATTGTTGAAAGATTGATTGATTTATTGCATTTGTATCGCTAGTTAATTCTCTATCCATCTTGCTCTACTATGTGGTATTTCCCCGTGCTAGGAGCCGCCTAATGATACTGAGGTGGGTAATGAATAGCACGGTAGCTTTTCTTTGTGGTTTTCCATGGCCTATGTAGGAATTTTAGTAGGGGTCAACCGGAATTAAATTGTGGATCTACTTGACTTGATTTAAATATTATGCACATTATGGGTAGTAGTTTAACTAGTGATGGGGCCCACTTATGCATCTAAAGGTTTTGTGCATTTCATGTTTTCTTACACTCACTGAGTACTTTGTACGCACCCCTCTTTCCCTTTCCCTTTCCCTTTTAACAATCTTGCAGGTATTAAATTAAGAACTTTGTAGCTGGATCGTTTCAAAGATAGAGAAGATATATGTATGTGATCGAGATTTCAGTGTACGGTTGAAGTTTCATTGTGGGTGGCCTACAATAGATGTTGCATAGTTATAATAACATGATATTATGTATTATAGTGTTTGACTTGTATTTGTAAAGTCTCATCTTCAATTTTGCATCGAGATAAATTTCTCAAATGCTTCCTCTACTGTTAAACGCTGATAATACGAGAAAATAAGGTAATAAATTTGGGGGCATGACAATAAGTGTTTGACCGCATGCACTCTATGCGCATACTCTCAAATCTACATGTGTATCTTCATATGTACACGGATGCTCCCATCTCTATGCATATGCCCTTAGATCTGTGTGTAAACTCTTGAATCTATATACGCATATCGTCAGATGTAGGTGCATCAACTTTGTTATAAGGGGGCCATAAAATGATGCCATTAGGTGCCATTAAGTTAGTACTTATAAATTTTATTTGAGACTTTAATTATAAATATAATCTTTTTTATTTCATATGATAATATTTATCTCAAATCTAAAAATAAATACTATCAAATAACAATCTGATCGCCACAATAGCGTCCTAATTATCTAAAAAGAAAAAAAAAATTATTGTAAAATATTTTGGTTTTTCTTTTTCAAAAGGCAAAAACGTGTTTCCAAGTTGCATTTCTTCTAGACTTTATGTGGGCCGTTGGATCTGATGTGTGCATCTAGGCCGTCCATCTTGGGTATAAAAAGAAGTCTCTCCATCAGATTATGGCAAGAGTTTTCATACGCCTCATTCCACTACCAATATTCTCTTTGTACTGTATTTCTTCAACTAGGGCTCCTTTGTGGTGATCTCTTTGTGAGATAGATAGGAGTCAAGAAATTGTAGTGCAGGGTTGTATGTTGTTGTTTTGGCTCGTAATTTCTGAGGTAGATTTGTTCCTTTGAAGATACTTTGTATATAACCGTTTGAACACTTGTGTCTTTGGTCATAGTGGAATAAAAGGACATGCACTTCGGTGGAGCTTCAACAGGTAGTAGGCGGTAGTGCTGAACTCCGGGCCCCCTAAAGGGGCGAACACGTCTTTGTGTTTGTTTACTGCCTTTCTCATTTCTGTGATTTTGATCTACATTTTATTACTGGGTTTTTAGGTCAATTTTATAACAGTGGTATTAGAGCAATCTTGGGGTAAGAAATTCGACCAACTGCTGATGAGTGTGTTTTATATGCAATATACTCCTCTTAACTAATCGAATTATATATGTAATTAAGCATATTTCTATCTAATTTCTGTGAATATAGTTTATATAGGTGAAAAGCTCGAATTGGGATGATGCTAAGTGAAAAGCATGATTTTTGAACTAAATTGGAGCTTTGTATCTAAGATATGGCATCAATGTGTGATTGCTAGAGAGTTTCAGAGTGAAAAGACCAATAACAACAAGTTTGAGGACTAAGTTTGGGTCGTGTTTGAGGAGTACAAGGACCTTTTGAAGAGTTCGAGAAGTTTTAGACTTGTTTAAATGAAAGAAAATGCTGAAAAGGAACATTTTCGCAAAAAAAAAAGTCAAATCAGGGATTGAAATACTTGTTTTCAAAGTAGCCCACTGGTAGGCCGCGGTAAGCAAACCGCCTTAATCTCGCGGGCTAGGAAAATCTCTATTGGCCACGGGTCTAACACGACAAGCAAACTGCAGTGATCAGCGGCCCGTGGTTGAAAGTCTTTTAACACATTTTTTGGCTCGTTTTTAATACAATTGGGTGTTATAGGGCATCTACAACTATAAAATAGAGGGGAAACACATAAGAATGTAGGGAGAGACGGGAGAAGGTGAGGGAAAACGCAAGAGAAGCCATTATAGAGAGGAAGAGAAACACATAGAATTCATCGTGGAATCATCTCCTTCGGGTTTCGAATTCCAATCTTTATTGTTATTTCTTTTTTCCTCAACATGATAGGCTAGGTTCTTTGTGCTAGGATTGTGATGAATTCGTTGTTGACAATTCATTAGTTTTGAATAAATTGCTCGTTTTTACTATTTACTATTGAGTTAATTGTTTATTATTCACTTATATGCCCCTTTTAATGCTTGACATCATTAATTCGTGTTTGTGATTTATGTTGCTTTCGAGAGATTCGGTGTAAATCAGCACATGATAATGAACAACATAGGGTGCTATATTGATTGTCTATGTCAAGATGCCTTGAGAAATCGCTACATGATGATCTTTGTGATTTAATACATGTTTATGTGTTCGGAATTTAGTTAGAGATAATTAAGTTCACATGTAGGTATAGAATCGATTGACCATGAAGAAAGGCTTATAGTTAATATTGGATCATCGAGTTTAACCTCGGCAATTTTCTTGTTATTGTTGATTGTTGTTATTGCTTTGGTTGATATCCTATAATTTGATCAATTTAGAATAGTTTAGGGATTCATGTCACGATCGAGAGACGGATTTGGTTCTGGCTCAAATAACAAACGACATTAAGTCCGATAGGAGATAGAGATATACTTTTATGCATGGTGTAACCTTTTGTGATGTTCTAGTTTATTTTTTGTCTTTTTATCTATTAGCATCCATCATAGAGATATAGGTAGGTCATAGGTAAAATTGGTTTGATTTGTATTGAGAGAGCAAATTGACACATAAGGAATATAGATTGTCAACATATGATGAGGATTGATTGAAAATGATAATAAATGATTTGTAATTGGTCAACAATGGTGGATTCTTAATCCTTGTACCTATTTGATTTTGTTATTTTTAGGATTTGTAAGTAATTTTAACTATTTATTTTCTTAGATAGTTTTCCTGAGTATTTTGTAAACAATTAATTGTGTTTTCTCTAACCTAAGCCGGGATTAACTAAAGTGAAACTTAGTAGATTCAGTTTTCGTGGCTTCGACACTCTATTCACTATTATATTACTTGTTAACGATCTATCTATTTGCGTTGTAAAATCGACAATAACTGCCATTCGGATGGACAGAAGAATTTTGGGGAGATCGTCATACTTCCTCCATTTCTTGCGATTCTTAGCAAACCTGGGCTTTAATCTTTATGATAAATTCAGGCTTCTCCATTTTCTCACTTTGGGTGTTTTGCCTTTGAACATTTTTGGGGGTTTCTAGAGAAACTAGGCTACAATCTCGACTAGATTTTCTGGGATTCCCTAACTGATCGAAGTCCCCGCAGTGTTTCTTGAGTGATTAACTCCCTCTCTCGATTTTTTCTTAGTATTTCAGAAGTGTTTCTTCTACTTCTGTGCAAGGGTTTTTTGTTCGACTGTCCCTCGTACACAGTTGCTACTTGTGGTCTGCTGAAATTTCAAGTTTCCACAGCGATACACTTGGTGCTTCTGGTTTGGCTAGGTTGATTTTTTCCCTCAAACAGCTAAGTTTTTCCTTTTTCTTTCTCTGCAAATTTTGTGCTCGGTTTCTACTTTCTTGGCTGGGTTTTTTGTCTACTCTGTACTTCTCTTTTGAAGAAGAAGAAAACATCAAACAGCTAAGTTCTTTTTCTTCCTTTGCACAATTTTTCAAACTCAGTTCTGTTCTTCACTTTGGACTTGCTGTTCTTGTGAATTTGTCGCTGAATTTGAGATATATAGTGACTGTCTTTAAGTTCTTCGTGAATTGAAAATGGAAATTTTGATTCTCTAAACTTACACAACTGAGTTATGTTCTTTGGGACTAAATTCTTGATTGCAATTATAGCATTGTATGGGCTGTTTTGTAATATGTGTTTTAGTTTTCATTTGTGGTCAAAAAACTGTGATTTGCATATTTGTGGCTGAAACTGGGAAAGGTAAAAGGCAGTGACTATCCTCTATGCTTCATTAGCAGAAAATTGCAGAAACAAAGATTCTTGGAAAATATTCAAGGACTTGGCTCATACCGGGTAACATCTAAACCATCTATTTACTTTCTGGTTCGATATATTCCTAGAGAAATTTATGGAATTAGTATTTCATTGTTGCCTTTATCTTGGGTCTTCTGTGAGGACTTTGAGGCTGAGGGGCTGGAATCGTAGGATTTGATAAAAGTATTTAGGAAAAGTATTATCGAGCCTTGCAATTTTATCTTTTGGGGTCTTAGAATCATTTGATTAATTTTATTGATGATTAAGATTTTGCCGACCGCTAATTCTGTCAATCAAGCTTAGCCTTGTTTCTTACTTACTTTGTGTAACTCTTGGAATATAGTACCTGGTTTTTTGTGTAATAGCTTTTGTGTAACATCTCATAAAATTTTAAAGGAAGTGTATCATTATTCTGATAATGATTAAATGATTGCTTGAATTTAAGTTTAAGATTTCAAGCTTATTACCCAATTGAACATTCAAAATTAAAATATAACAACAGAATCATATTGAAATGTTCCAATGGTAAGGTTACAAAATTGTCACTCAAATGAAGGCCAAAAACTGAAACGTGACAATGAAATCGTATTTGAAGTACTACAAAAATGTTATGCATTTAAATGTCAAGAACTAGAATGTGATTATTGACAACACGATTGATACTTGGATAATAAACTTGAATTGGAATGAGAATGTGGTTATTGGTTAACATTTCGGAAGTTGATAACCAAATTGAAAACCGTACTAAGTTGAAGGTCTCGAAGAATATAGATTAAACTACTATGACTTAATTGAAAGGCTACCTAAATAATAAGGACTGCCCGAGCAATTACCGCCAAGTGTACGGTACCATATTGCGACACGTGTCACGATTTGGTTGGCAGAGACTCAAATTTTATTAAAACTAGCTAATTTTCAACTATTATAAAAAGGATTATTAGCCCTCAATGTTCTCACAACTCCCAAACCATCCCTTTTCTCTCTCAAGCCGCAAAAATTCGTCCAACATGGCCAAGGGAAGGAGAGAACCAATAAAAGATCACCAAAACCACTATTTGTCCTTTGAAAAAGATCCCTTACCATATATAAAAGGATTATAACCTAAAGAATAGCTTTGAATGAGGAATTTCCAAACTTTAATAATACTTTTCTACATAAGGAATGTTTGGGTAATCTTTGAGAGATCGGAAGAGCGTCGTCACTTTGATTTCTTTTTTAACACTGATGATGTTTTAAAATGCTAAGTATGTATTTGATTAAAGCAATGAATATGAATTCTGATACATTGAAAAGAAAGATTGATATATTGCATTTTAAATCACTTGTTGCTCTACCCGTTCTGTATCTATTCTGCTATGCTCTGTTGCCACACTAGAAGCTATCTAATGATACCGAGATGGCGACGACTAATGTGGTATATGTTCTGTATCTGTATTAATCTGTCTGGAATTCTGATATGGGTCAACCGGGATTCAAATGTGGATCTACTTAATTGTACATGGCCATGATTGAATTGATATGATTCTAACGAGCACCACGGGTAGTAGTTTAACTAGTGATAGGGCGCATCTGTGCATTGAAAATTTTTGTGCATTGAATGATTTTCTGAAAAATAAATCTTTCATATAAAAGGTAAATCGAAGGGTTTTTGTTACTCACTGAGTACTTCGTACTCATTCCCTCATTTACTACAATTTTTGTAGAGGATTGAAGCTATAACATCTGAAAAGCAAGGCAAGCCAGGAGTTGGATCGTGCTCGTGAAATGGAGTAGAATTGTGCATGTAGAGTTACTATAAATTTAATAGTTTCATGCCCACCTCTATAGTATGTATGTTTTTACATCTTATAACATATAAGAAAATAGTGAGTTATAATCTTTATATTGATTTGAACTCTACTTTTCTTCTAAAAGTTTTCTAATGACTTGGCGCATTTTAGTAATCAATGAAATATATTTATTAATACAATTTCTTGTGTTTTTTTATATTTCTTGAAATGCCTAGCTTTAATGTTTCTTTAAAAGTTTGACGATTTGTTAACTTATATAATTAGCTTTGTCTATTAAATTCTGAAAGATAAGATAAATTGAATTGTTTTGCACGCCCCGTCCCCGCTGTTTGAATTAAAGCTTCCGCTATAGAATTTGTAAATTAATATAAAATATTCAGAAATATTGGAGAATTAGCGGGGGCGTGACATTCTGATTTAGTTTACTCTCCACTGTTACTGTTTGTTGTACTTGAACTTTGCATCTGTTTAAATCTTTGTGATTATTTTTATTGTCTGCCTATTGTGATGGGGTCAATTTCTAGAAGTGATATTGATGTGTATACTAGTACTGGAGATTTTAGTTTCTAGCGCCAGAAAATGTGTGCCTTGTAGTCACAACAAAAATGTGCTTATACTCTTGATTCTTCATATCCTGCTGAGTTTAGTGCATTTAGGCATAAAGAAATAGATGAACGAGCATAGATTCCATTTTCTTGCGTTTCTCTAACAGTGTTTTAAGGAAAATGGGTGAGACTACAACTGCTAGTCAAATTTGGTTAAAACTTAGAAGTTTATACCCCTCTAGAACTATGCCAAACAAATGTTTTCTTCTGAAACAATTTTTTACTTTCAAATTTGATAACAATCTGAAAATTGAAGACAATATTGATAAACTCAGGATTTGGAAAATACTCTTGAATGTGGCCGAGAGTCTGTAAGTGTTGATAAAATCATTACTGCTTTGAGAAATAAAGAGATTGAGTTTAAATCTGAATATAAAGATTTTGGAAAATCCAATGCTTATTTTGTTAAAGAAAAACATTCTGAAAAGGGTAACAAAAATTATAACTCTTTCAATTCTGGAAAAAAATAAGAATTTTACTGAAAATGAAAAAGGCAATGATTCTTCGAAAGGAAAGAGAAAGAGTAAAAATAATAAGAAGTGTTACTACTACGGTAAAATGGGTCAATTTGCTAAAAAGTTTTGAAAAGATAAGGGATATGAAAGAAAACTTTAACAATGAGGCTAAAGTGGCTGCTTTCCAGAATAATCATGTGCATAAAAATGGTGGTGTATATGCTATGACATTTTCTGATCGTATAAATGAATGGATTCTTGATTCTGGCTGTAGTTTTCATATGAGTCCTGTGCGGTGCTGGTTTTCTGATTTAACATTGCTTAATAGAGGTTCTGTGCATTTGGAAAATGAGGATGCATGTGAAATAAAAGGCACAGGAACGATGACCATGAAATTTGATAATGGGAAAACTATAACTTAAGAAAAATTAGATATGTTCCTAATTTTAAGAAAAATCTGATTTCTCTTGGTATGTGAGATGAACTTGATTTTGGCATCAGAATTAGGAATAAGCATTGCAGAGTTGGGATAAATGCTTCTTTTGAATTGTTGAATGTGCCAAAAGTGAATGGATTATACACTGTGCATGTTGTCCCTGTTGTTTATTCTGCATCTGTTATTCATTCTCTAAATAAGACTTAATTGTGGCACTATAGACTAGGACATATGTCTTAAAAATCTCTGCAAATTTTGTGTGAAAATGGTGCTTTTGGTAAAGATAAAATTGAGAAACTCTCATCCTGTTAGGAATGTATTACTGGCAAACAACATATGCTACCTTTTAAACAATGAGTTCATAAAGCTAGAAATATTTTGGAATATATACAAGCTGATCTTTGAGGGCCTACCCCGGTGTAAATAGTTTCTGGTTTTAGATATTACCTTGTGATTGTTGATGATTTTTCAAGGAAAAATTGGGTTATTTTACTCAAATTAAAATCTGGCACTTTTTAGAATTTTAAATCTTGGAAAATACTTTGTGAAAATAAAACTAATAAAAAGGTAAATCTATTGAGAACAGACAATGGTTTGGAATTTTGCAATGCTGAATTTGATTTCTTTTGTCAAGGAAATGGCATTTTAAGGCATAGAACAGTGGTACACACACCTTAACAGAATGGAATAAAACCCTGTTAAACAAAACTAGATGCATGTTATTTGGGGCAGGAATGCCTGAAATATTTTCGGGTGAAGCAGTTAAAAATGCATCATTTCTTGTTAATGGGAGTCCGTCTACTTCAATGGACAATAAAACCCTTGATCAAATCTAGTCCGAGCACTTACCTAATTATTTTTTTTTAAAAACTTTGGTTATGTTGCTTTTAAAAACATGGTAAGTTAGAGCCCATATCCTTAAAATGTGTATTTTTTTTTTTTTATGAACAAGGAACAAAGGTTTATAGACTTTGGGATTTCCAAAGAGGGGGTTTTAGTGTCATTGTAAGTAGGAATGTGATATTCAATAAGTCTAAAATGCTATGTTTTAAATCAAAACTAGCAGTTTCTAATGTTGAGAATTCTTTGCATAGACATGTTGTGACTTATTAGGATGATTTTAAAAATGTGTAAAGTGATTCTATACTTGATACTTAGCCCGAGGTGGAGCCACCTCAAGGTGGAGTTACAAGTGTGATTATTAATGATTCTAATGATAGTTCTCCTGAAATTGATGTGCATAATGATCATGTTGATGTTGTTGATGGTCCTACTAATGTGCAAACTGCTGAAACTAGGAAGAATCCTAGACCTTCTGTTAGACTTTCTGATCCTGATTTTGTGTATTCCACTTCTGTTTATCTATATGATGAATCTGAACCTGTTACATTTGATGAAATGTTACTGTCAAAAGATAATGATAAATGGTTTGTTGCTATGCATGAAGTAATGGATTCTTTATATAAAAATTAGACTTGGGTTTTAGTTCCTAAACTGAAAGATAAGGAAATTATTGCTTACAAATGGATTTTAAATGAAAAATGGGAAAGGGTAGGTTGGTGGGATGAGGTATAAGGCAAGGCTCGTTGCAAAAAATTTTTCTCAAAAGAAGGTTATAGACTACAATGAGATTTTTGCACCTATAGTCAAATACACTTCTATTCGATTGTTTCTTGCCCTTGTAACTCATTTCAACTTTGAACTTGAGCAACTTGACATAAAAACTGCATTTTTGTATGGTGATCTTGATTCAACCTCATCGTTTTGAAATTAAAAATAAGCTGAACCATGTTTGTTTGTTGAAAAAGTCACTTTATGGACTTAATCAAGCCCCTAGGCAGTGGTACAAACGGTTATATGTTGAAATTGAATTTTAAGAAGAGTTAGTATAATCCTTGCTTATTTTTCAACGGCGTTGGTGGTGAAAATGCTATCTATTTGCTTTTATATGTTGACAATATGTTACTTGCTAGCAAATCTATATGTGATATCAACATTATAAAAGAGAAGTTAAAACAAGAATTTGAAATGAAAGATCTAGGCCCAGCTAGAAAAATTCCTGGTATGAATATTGTGAGGGATAGATCTGATTGCTCTCTCTTCTTAATTCAATTTGCATATATTATCAAAGTGCTTGAGAAGTTTGCAATGTTTGATACAAAACCTGTTACTTTACCATTGGCAAGTCATTTTAAGTTATCTGCTGATTGTTGTCCTAATTCGAAAGAGGAGTTGAACAGAATGAAAAATGTGCCCTATGTTAATGCAATGAGGTCGATTATGTGCTTAATGGTCTGTACTAGACCTAATTTGGCTCACACAATCAGTGTCTTAAGTAGATATATGGCTAATCAAGGGGAATTACATTAGACAACCATGAAATAGCTGCTGAAATACTTGAAAGGTACATCAAATTTGGTTTTGGTGTTCAGAAAACAATCAGGTGAGATTGTTCTAAAGGGTTTTGCTGATTTTGATTATGCTGATGATTTAGATAAGAGAAAGTCTACTTCTGCTTATTTTTATACTTGTGTAATACTTGTATTAATTGGAAGTCTCAGTTGTAAAAAATTGTTGCTTTATCATCCACTAAGGCTGAATATATTGCAACTACTGATGTTGTTAAGGAAGGAGTTTGGCTCAAGGGCTTATTAAATGAACTTAGTTTTTTGAAAAATGAAAATGATGTTATTCTTTTCTCGGATAATCGAAGTGCAATCCATTTAAATAGAAATCCTGTATTTCATGACAAGACTAAACATGTTGACATCAAGTTTCATTTTATAAAAGATGTTATCGAGTAGGGTGTGATAAAAATTTAGAAAATTTCTACGCAACATAACCTTGCTGATATGGGGATGAAAGTCCTTCCTTTGGCCAAGCTTAGGACTATTTGAGTGCCTTTAACTTTGTTTCCTGCTGAAATTAAATTTACTTTGTGTATTTTTTATTATGGGTGCATGAATTGGTTTTTAAAAGTGTAAAACTGATATCTGTGTTTCTGTGTTACAGGTGTCAACTTTAGAAGCGATAAAACCAAGGGTGTGCGTCTAGACCACTATAACTTTTGTTTTTCAAAATAAAACCAAAGTTGGAGATTTGTGAAATATCTTAGTTTTTATTTTTCAAAAGGCAAAAACGTGCTTCCAAGTTGCACTTTCTTCAAATATGATTTGTAGACTTTATGTGGGCCGTTGGATCTGATGTGTACATCTAGGCCGTCTATCTTTGGTATAAAAAGAAGATCTCCAATAGATTAGGACAAGAGTTTTCATACGCCTCCTTCCTCTTACAATATTATCTTTGTACTATATTTCTTCTTCTATGGTTCCTTTGTGGTGATCTCTTTGTGAGATAGATAGGAGTAAAGAAATTGTAGTTCAGGGTTGTATGTTATCGTTTTGGGTTGCAATTTGTTTGCCAAATTTGTTCCTTTGTGGATTCTTTGTTTGTAACCGTTTGAACACTTATGTCTTTGGCTCTAATGGAATAGAAACACGTCCACTCTAGTGGAGCTTCAACGGAGTAGTAGGCGGTGGTGCCGAACTCCGGGCCCCCTAAAGGGTCAAACACATCCTTGTGTATATATAACTTTGTTAAGTTATTTTTTGTTGCAGTAATTTTTAGCTAGCATGTTTTGAAATTTTTAAAAAAAAAATACAATTAGGGCAGTTTAGGGAGACATATATAAATTTGAACCCGAGATCTCAGTCCCAGTAGGTGCTGTTACCACTTGAACATCAGCCTCGATCTACATGTGTTGAGATTTGATCAGCACAAAAATTTTTCTCTTAATTATTATGATAACACATAATGACAATATGCGTTGCACGTTTGAATTACTCGTTTGTTTAAATAGAGTTATAAAGTAAAAAATTGGCTTTTCAAAGTAAAATTTGAAAGTGAAAAATATTAAAGCATATAAATCATTTTTTTGGTGTTGTTTTGGGGCTATATAACCGTAATTTTCGAAGTAATGCCCCATTTGACTAAGACCTCAGCCACTACCTCTATATTTGAACAAAATTACATCACAATATGACATTTATTCCACCTAATTTAATTGGTAAGTTGGTTACTTGCGATGATAATAATTTATTAAATTATATTACTGGTTTACAGATTTGTTAGATGATCGATTACTTTTTTAAGTGCGAAAAATTATTACGCAAATTGCTAAAAAGAATGTAATCAGTCAAATCCATACAATACACGGTTGATATACATGTTTATATTTAGATTTCCATGTTCATATTCAGATTTCCTACTGGTACGTCTAACTTTTTCATTGCTTAAGACACTTTGACGGGGAGATTTGTCCACTAGCCACTTTGGGCTTGAGTAATGCTGCAAATAGATGTATAAATAGGTTTACAAATAGAGAGAAAATCACAATTATATATATATTTTTTCTCTTTCATTTAGTGTACAACATGGGGTGTAATTATAATTTCACATCCTTTATATAAACGCATCTGTACATTCATATGTACAAGTAAATTAATCATAACAGCATCAGTGTGGCTAAACCCATCTATATTAACTTCTAGCATGGCATTCGCCTCTCAATTTATTAAAGCATCTAGCTTGTCGTTCCTTCAAGTCCTTTGACTCTGTGAGTATATGGTTATTTAGACTCTAATCGGGATATATCTTGCCTAGCTACTTAAATAGTTAATCTAGTGTAAAGTAGACGCGACGTAGATATATCTAGTTCGAATACATATGTGGAAAATAAATAACACTAGAATTGTTGACGCAGAAGCCCAAAACGGGAAAAACTGCGAGTACTCTTGCCATAGGACAACTAATGCACTAACACAGGGAAAGTTTAATACAACAAAAGATTACTAGTGATATCACAATATACACTAAACACTCAAAAGGAAAAGTTATAAGAGAACTCCTTGTTTACGCATTTTGACACATTGACAAGTTCATTGCTCTTCTCCTTTCGCTCTCGCGCACCAATAGGAACGTACATCAAGTTTCCTAGAGAATGCTTGAACTCATCTTGGGAAACAAGAACCCCTAAGCTACTTCAACCTTGTCGTGGAAAAGTTCATTGCACATATGTTGATCTTCAGTCAATGCACTATGAAGGGTAGCCAAGGCAAACACAACTTTAGAACGTGAAAGGCCGGTGCGAGAATAAATCTCGCAGGAATATTGCAAGAATGCTTGGCTCGATCACTTCGACCAACAACAGATACACATATATATAACATGAACTTTGAATTCTTATACATGACAAGAATTAAAGTTACCATATACATGTAGAAAACAAAGATAAGGAAAATTAGAATTTTAGTTTACGGTAAACACAATACTTTCCTTGTTCAATTAGAACTTATCATGAATAAAGTTTAATCTAGATAAATGAGGTAATATAAAAATTTGACAAAAACTAGGAAACTTTAAATATAGCATGAGTTCAAAATATCTTGAGCCACAAGCAAGTGTACACACACCCCAATACCCACTTTACGGCCAAGACAAATAATTTGCATGCTTAAAGAAATACCACACGTAAACCAAGTCATGCAAAATATGCAATACAATGTTGACACTTAGATAAAAATTAAGAATGCCAATTTTACAAACCTTTTTGTAAACAATCTTCCTCTTCGGCTTTTCTAATTTTTTTTTCAAAATAAGTAATAGCTCGATGTGTCAAAACAAAAATTTCTTTTAAAAACATTTAAACAATAAAATCCCCCATTTAGTAAGAAAACTTCCCCTAAGATATATTAGAGCAAAGATAGAAAAAAAATTATAATATGCAAAAACATGTATCAGAAAAATTATATCAGTGCTAGATATGTCCTTTCAAGCTACTATTCTTTTCTTCTGTTTTGACAAAGAAGAAAAGTCAAATCTATCTTGTAGAAAATGTCAGTGTTTATCAGAGCCAAAAGTATAAAACCAGCTCAAAATAGTACTTCCTGCATCAGAATGTAGTAGCCATCATAAATAATTTAAAAGATAACAATCATAAAATATAATAACATAAATTAAAAACATAAAAATTAAAAATTAGAAATTAGAAATGTAAATGAGTGTTTTAAAAAACATTAAATGCTTTTTGAGAATGTCTCCTTTCTTCCTTCTTTTCCTTGTTGTCAGGCTTCGGTCAGCTTTCTTGGATTTCTTGGCTTTCTTTTTCTTCTTTTTCTCCTTGTGTTCAGCATCTTCTTTAGCTACTCTCTTCTTTTTCTTCTTTCGGGCAGCTGTTTTGGATGTATGTGGCTTGGGGTCTGCTACTGTTGAATCTGCTACATCCTGCTTCTGACTTATTGTTGCTTGATGGTCTATAGCCTTCAAATATGCCCTTAGAAAGACTGCAATGTCTTCATCTTTATAGGCAAATGTTTGTCATTTAAAAGCAAACAATGAACCATCAAACTGCACAGAGGGTTAAAAGCATTTAAAAAATCAGTATGTGAATGCTAGAAGATAGTAAGTTGTTTTCTGAATTCTGATAATTCAGCTTCCAGTCTAGATACATGTTGTATAAGTTCCCCTGTGTCCTACTCAGTTGATGCCACAGAAGCAACATATTGTGTTGTAGGTTTGATCACTTATGTAGAGCTATTGGTTGTGACCACACATCTCCTGACATATCTTCAACTTCCTGATCCTTCAAATACTGATATATAATCTACAGGAAATGAAGCTTTTAGGTTTTGGAATGCCTAGGTCCACTGCCAAGGATACAACTTTTAATCACATCAAGTACATGCTTTCCACAATCAAAAGCCTCTTTAGTTCCCAACTGAATACAAAAGAAGTGCCCTTAGTATGTCATTTTTGTCTTATGAGTGAGTGGGTCTAGATTAGTCATCACAAATTTATATAGTAACTTATACTTCACTGACATCTATGCTACCTAAATTCTGATCTCTGAGCTGGCCAATCCGATCTAATCAATTCATGGGCTATCTAATTATTGGATATATTCTGCTCGGTGTTCTTAGTAATAGCGAACTGCCCCCCGTCTAGTTTCTCAAACTATCTAGTGTGAATCTCACCACTCTCCCCCTCATATAGATTTTTGAAGTAAATGAGCGCTTAGAGTTACCAAGATTTTTAGGGATGTTTGCCTAAAATTCTCTAACCATTTGTTTCATTAGCCTTGCCATGACAGTCAAACAGTTTTTCAATCTAGAAAAATTTCACCAGCTCGCCTAGACCATACTGCTCAAAACCTGAAAACATAATCCTCCATTCATATTGAAACTTTCTAAAGATCACATACTTCTTAAAAGTTCAGCAGTTTTATGATCATGAAAATGAAAGATATAAGGAATAAAGAACCTCGTACTGTTCTGATGTTAGTACATCTGAATTTCTTTGGATCATTAGGAAGCATTCTGACCGCATCTAAGACTTCTAGTGAAGAGTCTTCTCTGAATGCGTCCTGGTCTTGTAAGTCTATTCCTTCTTCTAATTATGAATAAGTATTTTCCTCAGACTCCCAATGATGACTCATGTTGAATTTTTCTTGCTGGTTCTACTTTCTGTTTTCTGTTTTTGATGTCCTCCCTTTCTCAGAAAATTTCTCAGTCTCTTCATCTTTAGTAGAAAAGTCTTCAGAATTTTCTTCTTCTTCCTCAACTTCATACTCACTCTCGGATTTATCATTCGCCATTTTTTTACTTCTACTCTCTGTTTGGAGCAGATGTATCCTCCTCCGATGCCTCTAATTCTAACTCTTTAGAGTTTTCAGATTCTCATTCTTTAGATTTCTCCACTACAGAATGCAAAGAGGATTTGTCCTGTTGTGCCTCTCTTTTGCTAGAGATTTTTACTGTTCTTCCTCAATAGATGGTTGTTGAACTTGATCTGGTTCTCCTCGCTATTGATTCTCCCTGATATGGTTAGATGTTCATGATCTCTAGTGATTGATATTAAAATATCTTGGATATTTGGGGTTTCTTGAAGAATCTCATTTTCTGTTGTTCAATTTCTAGTATTTGTGCCTGCTATTCAACAACTAGCGGTTCTACTGGAATTGGGTTCTCCCAGTTGCTGTTGTTCTTGGTTTTTCTCTATAGGTGGGTTTTGAACCTCTTCTTCAAACAAAACCATTGCCCAAAGCGGGTCAACCTAATAAGAAACTTTCACTTGCTTATCTAGTGATAGTATCGGTGTTGGACCCATCTAAGTGAGTAACTCAACAAGTGGAATTTTCTCTTGTGATTGCACTGGAGGATCAATTTGTACTTGAGTCTCCATTGTGTGTGAAGGTTGAATTGGCCTTCATCTTATTTGGCTTTCTTTACAATTTCGCCTCCATATCCAACACGCCTATGTCTCCTCCTACCTCGAGCACGTGTTTCGATAGTTCCTTTCCGGCCATTCTATGTGATTGATTTTTCAAAAAGAAACACAAGAAAACCTTGGAAAGATTTTGGAAAGAGTTAGAGCAAATTTCCATGAGAAAGAAAAGATTGCAGTTAGGGTTTGAGGAAAAAGAGGAAAGTTTATATAAATAGAGGGAAATTGAAAAGTTTCAGTCGTTGGTCTTCAAAATCTGCTCATTAGAGATTTTAAAAACTATACGAGCAATTTACTTGTAACTGCCACAATTGGAAGCTCAGCCAGATACGTGCTGCTTGGCCTATCAACTAAAGTACAAGATGAATATGGGCTATATGTACAGAGGAAAACATATGCAAATGTGATGAACCAATTTTAATTTACTTTTAATATTGAATATTTTCCTAAATACTTGTTAAAGGTCACACCATGAAGTATTCAGCCAACTGAACTGTACTCAATGGAAGGAATTTATTCTTGAATGGAATTTATTTTGAATTTATCCTTTTATAGTCAATCTTGACTCCACTTTGCACCTTGTGAGGATCTAACTTATTGAGCCTTATGAATGATGCATAAGAAGACTGATAATCATCTAAAAAAACTCTTATAAAAAGAATACAATTTTTAAGTCCTCGGCATGCTAGACTTTTTCTATAACTTTGCGCATTGTCTTCTGAGGGTAAAGGTAGCTGGATGCACTCAAAAACTCGATCGATTGGTGATTTTTACCCTTACTGACTTTGCCCCTTAGACATTATTGGTCATATATAGTGCTGAAGAGTATAGATACTGACAATAGTTCTACATCAAAATTATCATCCTCAATCAGTAACCCCTTAGAGTGTAAAGCATGCCGGACGTATTTCATCCATATTTTATATAGTTTATCTTTATGGAATAAGAGAACAAGTTTTGACTGATCTCATCAAGATACATCATCTTCTAAGTTTTTCTCAGTTATATCCTACACAATATAATCATGAATGATATACAACTCACATAATAATATGAAAAATGCAAAAAATGAAAACTTTCTATTTTTCTGAGTTTTTCTCATTTTTCAGAACTCTTTTTTTTAATGTTTATGTAGTGCAATTTTTTTCCTCATGATGTTAAGCCTATTTAGGCTGTATGCATATGCCGATCTATTTTATTTGGCTTTTAAACCTAGATGCATCCAATACTTTAGTTAACAGATCTATAAACTGATCATTTGTCTAAACATATTACAAGACAATCACTTTCTGTTCAACCAACTCTCCTATACAATGATGTCTTGTATCAATATGCTTAATCGTAGAATGAGAACTGCACTTTTTGAATATTTATACCACTTGTATTGTCATAGAAAACAGTGGCCTGATCTTAGGAAATTCCATAAACCTCCAACATTTGTTTTATCTATAGAAGCTGTATGCAACAGCTTTCTGCAGCTATGTATTTTGCTTTTGCTGCGGAAAGCAGAATAGAATTTTGATTTTTGCTCATCTAGGCAACTAGGTTGTTCTCCATGTTGAAATACCCTCCTGAAGTACTCTTTCTGTCATCAACCTTTCCAGCCCAATCTGATCTGAATATCCAGCAAGGTTTGCATTGATATCTCTAGAAAACCATATGCCATATTCTATTGTTTTACTAACATATTTGATTATCCTTTTGACTGCGGCTAGATGTGTCTTTCTCAGCTTTGATTGAAATTTCGCGCACACCTACACTGAAGGATATGTCTGGCCTACTTGCTGTCAGATAGAGTAAACTCCAAATCATGTTACGATAAAGTATAGGATCAATTTGCTTTGCTTGATCATCCTTTGACAGTTTTAGATTGGTAGCCATTGGAGTTCTCATCGGTTTAGAATCTTCCGAGCCAAATTTCTTGACCACATTTTTAGCATACTTTGTCTCAGAGATAAGTATGCCAGATATGTCCTGCTTTACTTGTAATCCTAGAAAGAATGTGAGTTCATGTACCATACTTATTTCAGGCTCTGTTTGTATTGTCATGACAAATTCCTTTATCTTAGCTTCTGATGTTGATCTAAATACAATGTCATCCACATATATCTGAGCAATATTCAGTTCCTTGATGAATAAGGTCTTGTCAATACCTCCTTTTTTGTAGTTATGTTCAAGAAGAAATGTAATGAGTCTTTCATACCAAACTCTGAGAATTTGTTTTAAGCTATATAAAGCCTTCCTCAACCTGCATACATGATTAGGATTCTGTGGATCTGTGAGTTCTGGTGGTTGCACCACATATGCTTCCTCATTCAGAATGCTATTAAGAAATGCACTCTTCACATCGATCGGATATTGCTTGAAGTTGACATGATGTGATACTATAAGTAATAATCTGATTGACTTAAGTCTGGCTACTGATGCAAATGTCTCTTCAAAATTTATACCTTCCACTTGGGTATAACCTTGAGACACAAGTCTTACTTTGTTTTTGATGATCTTTCCTTGTTCATCTGAGTTTTTTTTTAAGATCCCTTTAGCTTTAATAACATTACCATTAGAGGGTCCTGCCACTAGTTCTCAAACCTGATTCCTTTTAAATTGATTCAGCCCCTCTTGTATTGCTTGAATCCAATTTTCATCTTGTAAAGCTTCTTTCATATTTTTAGGTTCAACCAGTGAGATGTAGCACATGTGACCAAATTCTTATACAGACATATTTCGAGTCACCATGCCTTCCTTTTAGGATATAAAGTTGTCAACTGGATATGCTTTCTGAATATTGTGTGCTCTTCCGATCTTCTAGGTTATGGTTTTGGTTCTGATTCAGGTTCTATTTCTGTTTCAGATTCAAGTTCTTCAATTTGATCATTTTGACTTGGCTAGATGTATCTTTCTTAGGATTTTGTTGTCCTAATATGGTTGACTAAGGCAGGATGTGTCCTGACTCAGTTTTGTCTATCTAATTCTGTTCTGTGATGATTTCCATATTCTCAATTTCAAGTTCGGGTGAATAAATAGAGTAGTCAGCAGTATCATCAATTTTAACATTAATAGATTCAACAATATTCTGAGTACGTATATTATAAACTCTGCAAGCTCTACTATTCTCAAAATATCCAACAAAGACTCCTTCATCAGATTTATCATTAAAGGTTCCTATGTGATCTTTATCATTCAAAATATATCATTTACTATCAAAAATATGAAAATAGCTCAACCTATGTTTTTTGTCTTTTAAGATTTCATAGAGAGTTTGATTAGTTCCAAGTTTAAGTGTTACTCTATTAATGATATAACATGCAGTGTTTATAGATTCAGCTCATAATTTAGCATGTAATTTTTTACTATTAAGCATAACTCAAGTCATCTATTGCAAGTTCCTATTTTTCCTTTCAATTACACCATTTTGTTCAAGCGTCTTAGGTGTAAAAAACTCATGAATGACACGGTATTTTTCACAAAAATCAGAAAACAACCCATGTATCATATTTTTCTCTAATAAAATCAACCCATGTATATCTAGAAAAATCATCAACACAGACGTAAATGTTCTTCTTACTGCCAATGCTTTCAGTTTGGATAAAACCCATAAGATCTATGTGTATAAGTTCAAGAACAATAGAAATAGTTAGGTGCTGACGTGCTTTATGTGAACTCTTGATTTACTTATCTTTCTGGCATGGTTCACATATGCGTTCAGAAATTTTTTCAACTCTGAAATACCTCTTACAACTCCACTTTTGGTCAATCTAAGTAAGCTTTGGTAGTTCGCGTGACCCAATCTTTTATGCCAAAGTTCTGCAGGGTTAATACTAGCAATTTTGCAAGTATGCTTGTGGTTTAATGTATAACATATATCATTAGACCTAACACCTCTGAGTAAAGTTTTTCCAAGCAAGTTTGACTCAGTATCAAGACCAAAAACTTTACACTCAATTTTAGAGAAGAGCACTCTAAGATTATCATCACATAATTAACCAACGCTCAAAAGATTAGCTTTCAAACTAGAAACAGATAACACATCTTTTAGAGTGGGTAAGCCTTTTAAATGCAGATATTTCCAGATCTCTCAATATGACCTTCACCTTTCTGGAAATTGGATAGCAGCTCTACGTTACCTGTTATATGTCTAGAATATCCACTATCAAAATACCAAGTATTAGGGATTAAAGTACTGAAAGAAAGTTTAACAAGACAGCTTTTGTACTCACCCATTTTCACCCAAATATGTTTCACCTTACCTTTTGATTCAGGTATTTTAACTTTGTATGTACTGGTCAAATTTATGTATTTCTGGCAATTAAAAACATCATGACCAAACTCATCACAAAAGTTATAGTTTGTCTGTCTGATCTTACTATACACATTGAAGTTTTGAACTGGTCTGACAATAGCAAGTTGGTTTCTGGTATTATGCTGCTTTGGTGTTCTTTGGGACAGTTCTGACCGAAGAGGGTCCAGACTGTATCGTTCTTGGGTCCAGAATTCTATTTTTGTCTAGTATGTTCTTTTTGAAAGTTTTCCCTTAATTATTTTACAAAAACTGTCTACTTGATAGCTTTGCCTTTTCCTTTATATCCTAGTCCAGATGTGTCACCTGGAGGTATTCCATTCTTCAAGACTTTATTCAACCTTGCAGCTCCAATTGTCAACTGTTTGATTCTTTCACTGGCATGCTCTAGATCTTGTTCAATGGATTTGTGCAGCTCTTTTCATCATCAAAGAATTCCATTATGACCTGAAGTATGTTAGATTTATCTTGTTTTACAACAAGTTGACTCTGTAATACTGCACAGTTTGGACAGGAACAGAATTTCTCCTCACTAGTAGATGGTTTTGCAGTGTTAGCAGTGAGGCAGTTTAGAGAACTAGGTTAAGGCTAGACATGTGCTGTTAGAATAGTAATATGTTCTTTTGATGAAGTCTCTAATGCTAATCCAGACACGGTCTCCTTTCTTCACTCTAGATAACTTTCATAGCTTTTTTTGCCTTTCTTCCTCGTACGAAGATTTGCACATTCTACTACAATATGACCTTTGAATTTACATTCTTTTCACCTTGCTCTGCACTTTATCTTGGAGATTTGATGTTGGCACTGATTTTGAAATCTCCTACCTTTTCGTTGCTTGTTGCTCTAGAATTTCTTGAATTGCTTGGTAAGGAATGCCATATTCTCTTCATTATCAGTTTCTTCATTAGTTTCAGAATCTTCCACCTTACTCTTGAATGTAATCCCAGACTTCTTGTCCTTTTTCCTTTTTGAGAAGTTTAGCTCATATGTCATCAAAGATCCTAAAAGCTCGTCAACCTTTGTCTCCTCCAGATTCTTGCTTTCTTCAATAGCAATAACCTTTGTGTGGGATCTGTCTGGAAGAGATCTGAGAATCTTTTTTTCCAAATATGTCTTGCCTAGAGCTTATGCTTGATTGGTGATTTTACACAACTTAGCATAGTAGTCCTTGAAATCTTCACCGTCCTTTATCATGATTTGCTCAAACTCAAGAGTGAGTGTATGAAGCCTTAAGGGCTTGATTGCATTTGTTCCTTCATTAGCAACTTGGAGAATATCCTAAGCTTCCTTAGCTATAATACAATTTGTAACAAGTCAGAACAGAAATTGATCTATAAAGGAAAATATAGCATTTAAAGACTTAAAATTCCAACCACATGCAGTATTTTCTTCAGTAGTAAATTGAATATCAGGCTTAATAGAAACACTACAATATGTTGCAGTGACAGTAGGTGCTATATAAACAAAAAGAATTGAAGTCCAAGCCCTATTATCTATAAACTGAATATAAATTTACATGCGAACTTTTTAATATGCATAGCTGGAACCGTCTAAGATAGGTAGTTTAGCAAAAGATGTATCTATGTCTAGATTAACCTGATCTTACTAATAAATTAAATGAACCCGCTATGATACTAACTGTGAATATGTGGTTATCTAGACTCTAATCAGGATGTATCCTACCTAACTACTTAAACAGTTAATCTGGTATAAAGTAGATGCGACCTAGATATGTCTAGCTTTAGTATGTATGCGGAAAATAAATAACACCAAAATTGTTGACGCAAAAACCCAAAATGGGAAAAACTGCTTACACCCTTGCCACAGGACAACTGATCCACTAATACAGGGAAAGTTTAATACAGCAAAAAATAACTAGTGATATCGCAATATACACTAAATACTCAAAAGAAAAACTTATAATAAAAGAACTCCCTTTGTACGCCTTTTGAGATGTTAACAACTTTGCCGCTCTTCTTTTTTTGTATCCGTATGCTAATGGGAACGTACATCAAGTTTTTTAGAGAACACCTGAACTCATTTTCGGAAACAAGAACTCCTAAAATACTTTAGAACGTAAAAGTCCGATGCGAGAATAAATCTCACGGGTATGGCGGTGTGTTTGTTTCTCTTCTCGGTCGAGCTTTAGAATATTGCAAGAATGCTTGCCTTGATTGGAGTGGCTCCACTTCGACCTATAAAAGACACAAATATATAGCATGAACTTTAAATTCTTGTACAAGTTAAGAATTAAAGTTATCATATACATGCAGGAAACAAAGATAAGGAAAGTTAGAATTCTAGTTTACCATAAACACAATACTTTCCTTATTCAATTAGAACTTGTCATGTATAAAGTTTAACCTAGATAAATAAGGTAATATAAAAGTATGACACAAACTAGGAAACTATAAATATAGCATGAGTTTGAAATATCTTGAGCCTCAGGCAAGTGTATACACTCCCCACCGCCTACTTTACGGCCAAGACAAGTAATTTGCATGCTTAAAGAAATAAGACACGTAAACCAAGTCATGCAAGATATATAATACAAATTTGACACTTAGATAAAATTTAGGAATGCCAATTTTACGAACCATTTTTTTACTAATAGACTGGAACAAAGAAATTGAATGATTCTTCTCTCTAGAATATTTTGAATGAATTGAACTACTCAAAAATGTTTTACAACTGTAATTTATACCTAGGTGGAAAAAAGAAATAGAAAATAAAAACAACAACCAACTATCTAACCATTTGGCCAACTTGTCTATATTACAAAGTGTAAGGACCAGAATAGAAATAAAATAAAATGAAAGTGATTTGATAAAACTCACCCAATAAGAAATCATGTGATTGTACTTTTTAATTTTTTCTTTTTAATAAATTTGATGAATGAGCGTTATTATTTTTAACCACCAAAAAGTATCAATTTTCTGACCGTTACGAGGGTATTGCACAAGAAATCTGTGATGGCCACCTACATCATTTTATGGTTATTGGATTTAACATTTCTACCCCATTTTAAATTTTGGATTTGGCATATGACGACAAATTCTAAAGTATCAATGATGAGTTCTGTTAATGTACTAATACAATTATAAATTGTAAGAAACTTGAGAAAGTTTTGGATTTGGCATATGACCACAAATTCTGAAGTACCAATAATGGGTTCTATTAATATATAAGAAACCGCTGCTGGTTTCTTTTATTAGTACATTAACAAAAGAGGAAATTAGGCTACACACTTGGTTTTGTTAAAAAATTGAAAATACGGCTATCTATCCTCATGCCGTAAATATACAACCTTTTCTCCACTGCTATGACGTTTTTATGTACAGAAATGATGATTGAGCCAGTTTGACTAACCCATTATTAAAGTTGTCACGCTCCCACATTTATTACCTTATTTTCTCGTGTTGTCGGTGTCTAACAGTAGTGGAAGCATTTGAGAAATTAGTCTCAATTCAAAAATTGAGAGCGAAACTTTATAAATACAAGTCAAACACAATTATACATAATATCATGTTATTAGAGCTCTAAAACAACTATTGCAGGCTACCCACAACGAAAATTCGGCCATATACGGAAATTTCGATCACATACATGTATCTTCTCTATCCTTGGGAAAATTTGGCCACAAAGCTCTTAATTTAACAACTACAAGATTGTTAAAGGGAAGGAGAAAGAGGATGAGTACAAAGCACACAGTAAATAACAATATGTATTTATTCATGCAAAATAATGTAAGAGAAATCGCTTTAATGCACAAAGAGAATCATTTATATGCACAAGTCGAGCCATTGCTAGTTTAGCCTCTACCCATTAGCTTGCAGGATTTAGTGACTTAAAATGACCATGATCACATAGCATGGTCATAATACCACAAAGATTCCCACGTTGTAAGGCAAAACAAGTAAATAGAACCATTAGCGATACTCAAAAGCAAAAAACACTCAATTATCCAAAGTAATTGTGCATAATCAAGTATCAAATGCAAAAGCAATTTAATGAAAGCATGAGTTTCGAAAAGGGAAAGCCAAGACATGTATTACTCACTCTTTACTTATTTTCCCAAAGATTTCTTGAGTGAATTTTCCAAATCTTTAGATATATTCTCAAAAGAAATCGATTTATTAGATAGTTTTGAAAAGGTTTTTTATTTTGTATTGGGGTAAAAGAGGGGAAAAAAGAGTTAAGAGAGAGATGGTCAATGAGAGCGGGAGGGTTTTTACACCCACTTCCTTTTATAGTTATTAGGTTTTAATTATTTTTAATTAACTTTTGAATTCCACTAATTACATTCTACAAAATGGCAAGCTTTGCACCATAGGTTTAATAAGATTATGTGGCCAATATATTGTCTGTTTATTTATTGGTCATGCAGTCCTTATACTTTGTGTCGTCTTGTAATTAAGTCACTGTACTTTAGTTAATGTGAATCAAGAACAACATTCTTACTTTGGGTGTCATTTGAGTGACAATCATGTAATTATTTAATGCAATTCAACTAATCTTACAATGTAATTCAAGTAGGTATTCAGTTATTATCAGAATAATTGTCATATCGCTTAATTCATTGTTATAATTTTTGCGGGATGTTACAATATCATTATCATTATTATTATTATTATTATTATTATTATTCACCTATACTGTGTGTGATCTTTTACTTTCTTTATGCCATTTTAGTTACATGTAATGTAACTTTCCAGTATATGATAAACTTAAACACAATTATGATTATTTTTATTCTATACATACTTTATTATTTTATGTGTGACTTTTTTTTTAAGAAAAAGTTACACTTTGTGACTTTTTATAACTTTTTAATTAATCGATTAGTCTATGTGTGACTTTTTAATAATTCATAAAATACTATCACTTTGTGACTTTTTAATGTATGCTTTTTTGTGAAACGTGATATAACTAATATGATATTTTTAATTAAATGTTACTTTTTCTATTTGTAACTTTTAAATTTTGATATGTCACTTTTTAATTAAATGTGATTTTTATATTTGTGATTTTTATTTAAATGTGACAAAATTAATGTAATATTTTTAATTAAATGTAGCATATAATTTTTTTAATTAAATATGATTATTTTATAACCATTACTTCATTTTGGTTTGTTAATTTTTAAAATGTCATATTTATCGTGTCATATTTAATTTAAAAAGTCACATGTTGAAATAAAAAAAAAAAGTTACATGGGATGTGACTTTTTACAACAAACTCTAAGTCACGTACGGAGTAAATGCCAAATAATCATTATACGACTTTTTGAAACAAAAGTTACACGGCACTTAATTTTTATATAAATCTACAATTTTAATCTCCATGGGACTTTTTAATTGAAAAAGTTGTATGTGACATGACTTTATAACCGTCTCTAAGTCACCTATGTAGTAAATACCAATGACTTTTTAATAAAAAAGTTAAATGGAACGTAACTTTTTAAATCAATACTAAGTCACGTATGTAGTAAATGTCAAATAATGACTGTGAGACAAAAGTTACACCGGATGCTACTTTTCTATAAATCTACGGCTTTAATCTCTATGCGGCTTTTTAATTAAAAAAGTTTCACGGAATGTGACTTTTTACCACTGTCTCTAAGTCCGTATTAAACGTCAAATAATTATTATGTGACATTTTAAAATAAAAACTTGTACAACATACGATTTATTGTAAATCTAGATTTTAATTTATATGCGAATTTTTAATTGAAAATATTACATGGAATGTGACCCTTTACAACCAACTCTAATTGACCTATGTAGTTAATGTCAAATAATTACTACATCACTTTTTAAAATATAAAGTTACTCTACACAAGATTTTTGTGTAAATCTATAATTTTAATCACTATATAGCTTTTAAATTGAAAAAGTTATATAGAACGTGACTTTTTAATTGAAAAAGGCATATGGGCTCCTATTTAATTAAAAACTCATATATAGAGTAATCGACAGATAAAAAAATTCATATATAGACATTTAATTAAAAAAAAAAGCCATATATATATAAAAAGTCGCATCTATATATATATAAAAGAATTAAGTTAGCCTACTTCTGTAGCGTAGTTTTTCCGCAAAAAAATCTGTTAATAGTTTTTTTTTTTTTACATTTTATTTCCTATTGCGGTCGCATGGTATTCTGGATTTTTCTATATTATTAATGAATATAGACTAGGTTTTTTACCCGTGCGTTGTACAGGAAAAAAAGCAACAAAAAAAAGGAAATAATTAAAATAGATAATATAGTAATGACAATCAAACATAGTAATGACAATCACTATTGTTTTCATTAATAATGAAAAACATTCAAAATATCTAC
Organism: Nyctanthes arbor-tristis; assembly: GCA_963692815.1. NCBI lineage: Eukaryota > Viridiplantae > Streptophyta > Magnoliopsida > Lamiales > Oleaceae > Nyctanthes > Nyctanthes arbor-tristis. The sequence continues at coordinate 59,027 of CAVNYN010132895.1, forward strand.
ATTTTTAATAATATGAATAAAATATTTACAATCGTCATAGAACACATATCCTGCATTTTGGAAAAAAAATAATAAAAATGATAACCATAAATAGTTGAAAAATGCAACACCTTATTCATTATATATTATATCAAAATAATTAATTCAATAATCCCTTATCAATACACACCTAACAAATTGGAAACTATGAAATTTAAAATCGAAATAGAATATTACTTGATACCTATCAACCTAGTAATTTATTTATGCAATACATAGACAAGACAATCTATCTATGTATTCTTAAATCAAGGCTAGCTTGCCTATATGCACCTCTATTTTCCCGTCATTTTACTGCGGTGTATATAGGAACATCTAACTTGCGGTACCTATCTATCCAATGTCTAATTGTGCCTTTGCTTCTTTTTCCTGATTATTCCACACTTTTCCTTAACTTATATCCTCATGATTTTTTTATTCCTAATTGTATCCGAACTTTCTCTTTTCCAGGAATATCATCTATCCCAATCAACGCAGAACCATATCTCCCAGGCCCAAAATTCGCTTCTCACTCTCTCCTTCAATTTCGGTCATTTTAGTTTTACTCTTCAATCTTGCCTATAGTGTTCAATCTTGCCTATAGCGTCTTTAATCAAATCATATTTGTCTTTTATATATCCTTTTTTTTTTTTTTTTTTTTTGGGGAGAGGAGGGAATTTCGAACCCACACACTAGCCCTAATTCCAAGTTATGTTGGATTTCTTGTTTTGGTGCATCCTTAATCAATTGGTGTTTCTTTCCATCCTTATTCAAATCAATGATCGAATATTTTCCTTCTATCTAGCTTTTTTTTTTTTTTTTTTGTAAATTCTGGACTTACAATCGAGCCCTAATTCCGAGCTCTGTTGGATTTTGTGGTTTTAGTCCTGCATCCCTAATCAATTGGCATTTGTAATCACTTTATATATAGTGCATTCTTCGGTTTTATTGCTTTGTCTTATTGACTTCTGACAAATATTAATTTTCTTCATAGTTCATTTTGCTTCTACTTTCACTAATGGCTTCATCTGTATCCATGTTGAACGTTGTCGATGTAAGACCAACTAATTGGACCTTTTTTGTCCAGGTTGTGCGTAAATGGGTGCTGGCTAGTAGAAAACGTCTGGAGGAACGATATGCCATTGAGATGTCTTCCAGGACGACGAGCTTATTGTCTCAATTTTACGTTAATTGAAGTAGATAGACTGGTGGTGCATTTCTTTCTTGTATATTCTTTCATAATAATTGCAGTACTCATAAAGTTTGTGCCCGTACCTCTACCCTTTTAAACTTTGTAGATATTAGGCATCCACCATTAGCATCCACCACAAGGCTTATTATCTCTTTAATAACATGGTGGATTTCAATTTATTCAAAGTCTAAGGCTTTATGTTCAGTCCTAAAACTAGCTAGATAATTACTTCAATTTCTAGATCATTTTTAATCTTAAGTATTTTTGGTAGATAATAGTTTTGTAAGAAAAAGTGAATGGGTTTTGAGCTAGACATACGTCCTCCAGCACAGTCAATTGAAAGAACTTGGATATAGCCCAAAAGAACCATCATTATTTTAATCGTGTTTGGTTCGTCCCAAAGAATTAACCAAATGTCGTCTTTTTTGGTCTATTAGTCTGTTTCAAGCTGAAGACTAACGAGTCATATTGCATTTCCAGAACAATGGAGAATTAAAATTTGTAGAATAATCTTCTTGGTTTAAAAGAAACCAGTAAATTAATTCTTGTGTTAAGAAAATATGTTGTTATCGTTAAAACAAATTTTATTACTAGGCAACTAAATCACTAATGTATTCTATATTACCAATTGTATTGAATCTACCTCTTGATAAATAAACTCCACCATTAATAATTTTGAGATTTTATTACTGGGCAACTATTTCACTAATGTATTACAATGGAATTTTCATCCCACGTGTTTAAGCTTTTATAGAGTAATATCCCTTTTTTTCTTTTGTAGATTTGCTAATAAATTTACGGCTGCGAAAATTAATTAATGATGACAGAACTTTCCCATTGAAGCATATGTGTACAAAAAGGACTATTGGAGGAAGTTAAATTGTTTGAATAGTTTGAACTCCATCAAAACCAAGTTTATTTCTTCTATTGATTCAGTTGATGTAAACTCATGATTTTATATTTTTAACTGATATTCAAATATTCCCCATTTACTGTAACTTCTTACAGATTATATTTTTTAACATTATTTTTCAATGGATTGCATGAGTACTAGCCTAGTTTACTTTTAAAAAGGGGTTAGTTGCACCTAAAGATTTGTGTTGATAAACACGTATTTGGAGGTTACCATAAATATTTCATAATCTTAATAATAATCTATAAAATAATTTGAAATTGCCCCCTTTTTTTTTGGGGGAGGGGGGTATTAATTGAACCAAATCTGGAATTTCATACTTTATATAGGATTTGGCTTTTCTTATTCAATTCCTTTGGTTATTCATAATATTTTTTAAAATCAGTTATTCATAATCGTATATATACTTAACTATTTTTTTTATTTGTTCAATTGAGGAAGTCTTAAACGTTGTACGCTAATGAAAAAATGGCAATTAAATCAAGATATGGACAGTCTAAAGACTCTAAGATTGCTTTGTGATAAACTTTTAAGGCCTAGAACTTTGTTTTAAATGTTCCAGTTTATTTTTTTAGCCTCATTATAGATAAATTAATTCTAATTAATGGGTTTTTGAGAGTTTCAGGTAGCTTCAAAATTATAATTAAATATAATATAAGGTAAAAGCTTATATGACTTAAAGGGGTCAATGTCACGAATGATTAACCATTAATTAATTATTAGTTTATTTAAATTAAATTTATTTACAGTAAGCTAAGTATAACTATTGAATTTCCTGAAATATTTAATGACGCATATAAATATAGAGGTTTTATTGTGTTTCGATATGCATTTTATGATAATATCATATCATATATAATACTGCAGTTATCGGGCACAAAATTGATTTTGTCTAGTGCAATTGGAAAATCTTCCCCCCTTTTTAATGTCTGGCGCTATAGTTTATTTATCTGGCACTATCTTTCTTTGATTTAAACTCAATCATGCTGATAATTCCTTCCCTTTTAAAACCCCCAAAATTTATCTTAATTTGATTTTCAAATTTTCCTTCCTAGACTCTATTAACATGTGGAAACCAAAACCCAAACAATGCAAGTTTCCTCATATATCATTAACGGAATTAATTCTTGGCTTTGTTTGTTAATTAATGTGGAGAACTTAATGCCTTTGAAAATTAACCCTTTTATTTTCTGAGTATAACGTGTTTGGCTCTAATTAAAGGCAGAAAATGAAAAATTATTTGCCATTCTCACACCTTGTGAATCTTAAATCATATTACAACGATTTCTGAAATGCATCTAATTGGAGATATATAGTCAAGAAAAAGATTTTAAGTAGTATGATAATTGCTAAAATCTAGGTCACAAAAAAGTACTAACTGTGTGCATATGCCTTTAATTCCGCCGTAAATTTTATTTGTTAACAGAGAGGCCCCCTGCATAAGCATTCTCATTTTTATCTCTATTATAGTCAGAGTTTTGGCTACGTGAACCAAATAATACCTTGAACTCTCGTATAAAAATTATTACCTATAGATATATATATATATATTCACACTTTTATAATAACACTTAAAACATGTTGAAGAACAAATTGGATTAAACATACTGATAACGAAATAATAATTTCTAACATGGAACCTCATTTTAATATGTAGAATGCGAATGATGTTTAAGTTCCATGAATTATGTGATTGAAAATGAATACATTTCAAATTCATGTTGGGTTGCATATAGAAATTATATTTTGTTTGTATATGAAAATTATATTTTGTCACAGTATAATCAAAATCTAGCGTGGGGTAACCTATTGAGATTTATTTGCCTCTAACCAAGATGACTTCGTGTCCTATACTACCTTGACTACAATAGAACTACCATATTCATACATCTAAGTTGGATATATCACACTAGACAGCTACGTATGATAAAATCAAAATTGGGAACACTACAAGGTGCAAAAACTCATCTTGAATGTCAAAACACAGAGAATATACAAACCGACTATCAATCCAAATGCAAGAATTTCTTGACAGGCACTGTTCTGTTGGAAGAACACTTCAGTCATCCTATTAAAGGCTACGCATGGCACAAGAAAATGATTAGTTGCTTCTTTTTTCCTTTTTCTAGGGAATAGATACAAGTGGAATTTTAAGGTAAAAGTTTCTGGAAATTTTTAGTACTTTCGCTGCTTTCTATAGTTACAACAAATTGCAAACACGAATTTCCTTTTAAAAAGATTGGCAAACATTGAATTTTTCTATTGATTACTTGTTCAATATATCAAAGGAACTGGATGCATGATGGCTTTTACCTTTTGCAAGTTATGTTGGATACAGTAGGTCTTGAGTTACAAGCCGTTAATAAAAGTGCGAAGGTTATAGCACTAGTTTGATAACAAGGTTATTCTGGCACCTAATCAAGGTTAGGAACCAACACTTGAAGTTTGCCAATCAACTTTGTTGGAGTACCATCCAAGGTTCAAGTTCACCACACCTGTCTTTTGAATGAAAGAATGAATGAATTGAGGTGAGAGATAAGGAAGAAAGCTAAATAATATATATAGAGGAGAAAGGAAAGCAGTTAGACTATGGAGAGGGATACTCTCCCCCTAGGGAGAGTACCCCTATATGTGACACCCCCTGATTGGGGGGAATCAAGGGGGCCATATGTGACCCGCCGGATTCCCCACCCGCCGGATTCCCCCAAATCAGGGAGACCTTGTGTAGGGGGGAAGTACCTCTCTCCCTAGAAAATTTGGAAAGGAAAGGGAGTGGAAATCTAAATGAATGAATTGAGATGAAGGATAAGGAGGAGAATTGAATAATATATATTGAGAAGAAAGGAAAGAGAGTGCGAATCAATCTTTCACTTGACTCCGCAGAAATGGAAAATTTTTGAAATCTTCATTGACTCCCACTTTTACAAATAATAAATAATAATATGGAGAATGCGTCCCTACTATGGATTTGATAATTTCTAGAAGCATGACGACATTTTTATATTTGGTCACTGGATTATTCTTCTATATGAAGATTTGATTACCAGTTGTTTACTTATCATTGGCTAAAATACAATCAGTTGGGATATAATCACGCAATCAAATTTTTCAGTTCAGTAATCTACATTTATCTGATAAAGTCTTGGATGGTAATACAACGCCTTTAATAGCTATATATGCCAATTCTAAGAATGACACTACTGCTTTTCAGTACATATATTGCATGTGCAATTGAATAGATATGACTCTTCAATGGTTATTAATCCTTCTTTAGATCTTTATTTTCAAGTGTAGTGAATTGAGTGTTTTTTCAGTCTGATCTTGTGATATAGGGATGTCTCTAACATGACATTGTTGAAGAACTAATGAGGTTGTGAAAAAGAATAATATTAAAAAGGATTGATTGGCGAAAGACAAGGAAAAAAGAGAATGTAGTCCACTACCATATTCTTTGGGAAAAAATCATTTTATTAGCTCTTTTTAAACGTCATGTTTCTCATTGTCGAGTCCAATTTTTAATTTAAACTAATAAATATTTTGTCACTTTTGCTATGACTTCAATGAATGTTTGTAAATACATATTAAATGATTTATAACTTATCCCTTATGTGCAATGTTATTGCTATTCTTGGATACCAACTATGTAGCAATATAAATAGTGACTTATAGTTGCATTGGTTAATCATGTTTCAATAATTTGACTAATAATTATTACATCTAGACGTAGGTTATACAAGGGAAGGTGCCAGGCTTTGTTTATGAAAACACATAATGCTACTCATTTAAATAATTAGTTTTGATCTCAATTCTCATTCTTTTTAGTGAACACAATTAGAAGTGAAATGTATTTTCATTTTCAATACCTAATTGTACACGTGAGACATCTCCATAAAGTCAATGCAAATAGTGTATTTTAGTGCTTATTTGATTCAATTTATGGTAGTTGATTTATAAAGAGAAATTAAAAAGAGATGAAATGAATGGTGTAGATTTAATAGAAGTTTGAAATTTATGGTTATAAATGAGTAGTTGTTAAATTAGTAGTCAAATCAGTGATAAGTGAGATTATAATGTGTTTTAATAAAGAAGATCAAACAAAAGCTTAGTTTCTTTATGACATCATGAGACTTAAGAAGCACACTCACATGACATTTTATGTACAAACTTATATTATAACTTTACTCGTGCAGTGCAAGGGTGAAAAAAATAGTTTCTAATAATATATGTAATGTATATTGGGATTTTAATTTTATTCCCGAATTTAATAAATGCTTCCAATTCTTATTTTGCTTCTAATAGATGATAGAATTTAATAAATTGACATATGTTGTAGGAAGTGTTACTGGAGTCGGAAGAGAAAAATAAAGAAGTTCTTTTGTGATTTCCAATGGTCACGACAGGCCATGTGACGAGAATATAGGAAATTGGTTCAGTTTATTATAGCATGGATATATGACAAAGAATAGATAGATGAACAAAATGTGATTAAATATAAAGAATAGACATGGGCAATGAATATATTGATGAGCAATATGATTAATCATTGTTTATTAAGATTAATATAATCTAAGATAGTTTCTTTCTGTGTAACACACAGATATAAATATAGTTTAATTGAAAAATCATATATAGAAAAAGTCACATTTTTTAGAAAAATAAAAGGCCACATTTTAATTAAAAAATCATATATAAAAAATGTGGTTGTTAAGTTAAAAAATAATGGGATCAGGAAGTTGGCCTTGTGATTAAATATATAAGAAGTTTTTAAGTATATTTCCAATTCATTTTTGGGGAAAAAAAGGGGGGGGGGCTATTTAGAAAACACCCTACAATTAGATTTGAACTTGAAAATTACGGTGAAAACAAATTCCCCGTGACTTTACGGCAAAAAGAGATTGAAGCACGACCGTAATATTGGAAATGGAGAATGCAACACGTATCTCACCATTTCCTAAAGCATGAGGCCCCTGTGGCCCATTTCATTAACATTTCTTTTTTTTAAAAAAATAAAATAATTAATTATTGAAAAATTTCACAATTTTTTTAAAGTTAAGGTATAAATAAAGTCCAATAATGATTATTTAGTATTTACTACAAACTTAACTAAGAGTCAATTGTAAAAAATTACGTTATATGTAACTTTTTAAATTAAAAAGTTACACACAAATTAAAATTATAGATTTACACAAAAAAGCATGTGGCATGTAACTTTTTGTTTTAAAGAATCACGTAATGATAATTTAACATATATATACCAAAAAGTGACTTACAATTGGTTGTAAAAACTTCTATTCAACGTAACTTTTTCAATTAATAAGTCAGATATAGAATCTGCACGACAGTCAGGAGATGGGTAATATTTTATTTTAAAAAGTTTCATAATGATTGTTTGACATTTACTACATACGAGACCTAAAATTAGTTGTAAAAAAGTTGACTTCGATGTAACATTTTCAATTGAAAAGTTACATATAGATGGACAAATCTCGTGTTGTAACTTTTTATTTTAAAAATTGTGTAATGATTATTTGATATTTACTACATGACTCAGAGTCATTTGGATGTGACTTTTTCACTAGAAAGTCATATACGAATTACAAGTCTATATTTACACAAAAATCGCGTGTCATGTAATTTTTTATTTAAAAAGTCGCAAAATGATTAGTTCACATTCACTCAATATGTGACATATAGATAGTTGTAAAAAATCACATTATATGTAACTTTTTCCGTTAAAAAGTCACATAGAGATTAAAATTCTATGTTTACATAAACTAGTGTGCCATATAATTTTTTATTGTGGATTTTCGATTTCAATATGTGAATTTTTAATCCAACGCGTTTTTTTAATTTCCGATTACTATACATGTGGTTTTTTTATGAAATTGACTTTTACAATGTCTTTTCTTAATTTTTCTTTGAAACTCATTTACAGGACTTTTTAATTAATGTGACTTTTTAGTTTATTGGTTATTCTATATGTGATTTTTTTTTTAATTTTTGCACGTGACTTTTTAATTTTTCATGTGACTATTTAATTTAATACTTGTTTTTTATTTAAGTATAAAATAACATGAAATTAATTAAATATAAAATTTAGTGTTATGTATAATAATTTATAGCAACGGGCCCATGCAACAGAAAGAATCGCCGTGGAGAACAAACAACAGATGTATAATTATGCCAAATCAAAGAAAGAACCACTGTATTTTTACGGCAATCGGTCTTGGTAATTAAGATGACCGTAATTTTCAAAATGAAAAATAATTTGAAGTGGTCTTATGAGCTCCTAGCGTTTACTTTCCCGTGTTTCTAGTTTGCAAGCCATATTTTTCATGTTTTTATGTCTCAAATATTTCAACCGTATTTTTGCAATTAGAATTTCTTCATGCGGCCCTTTTCTAATCATCCCTTAACAAAATCATCATTGGTTATCTACCACATTTTAAGTTTTGCTTTAGTAGGCTTTGCAATTCAGTAGAATGGGTCCCCTAAGAGCGTTCTCAATTTTAGAGTTAAAAAACTAAAGAGAAAAACCCCAAGTGGAAAAAATTAGAGTGAAATCTCATTTTTAAGGAGCAGTTCTAAAGAGACATGAAAATGAAACATTAATAGATGACATTCTCATGTGGCACACATTCATTAAGTGATGATTATATGACTATTTTTTATTATCCAATACAAGTGTGCCACATATACAATATCACTTATTCATATCCTACTTTCATGTCCCCCTAGAATTTTTGATTTCGAAATAATGTATAGAAGGAAAAATTAAGTTTAAACTAAACTTTTGAGTTTATCATATAAATTAAATTTTTATCATGTATTATAATATATTGATATTCCAGGATAATCCATGCCAACTATTTATGCGAGGGCAATGGCAGCCGTTGTGGATTCAATGCCAGCATTTGTAATTTCTAAACGACTTTGGAATTGTACACGTACATGAAAATATAAATTGAAATCTCATTTGTTTTGTCAAACATAGGCAATAAATTTTACTCTTATTTAATTTTTCATTTGTCACAAAATTCAAAATTTTCACCTTCTACTTAATAATTATTTGGCTTTAAAATTAAAATTAGACACTTAGTAGAATATTATTGGTTTGTATAACGTTTGTAGGATCAAGAACGACAAGGGGAATTCTTTAAATTTGAGGCCAAATTTGGCCCTTTAAATGGGTTTTTCCCCGTTCAAATGGCTTATTCCCCCTCAAATTTGAACACTTTCTTGGGACTTGCCTTGCCTCAACATCTAAATAAATGAAAGGGCAGGAGCTAAAAAAGGAGCAGCCCAGCCTCTTCAAGAAAGCTTTGCTTCGTAGGCACTGCCTCCTCACTCGGACAATACTCTGAACACGAAAGTGCGCAGTTTTGCCCCTTATCCTATGCTGAGTCACAGGCAGCATCTCGGAAAGCACGGACGATCCACATTTTGGGAAACTTGCACGGGTGGTTTTGGCCGGGTATCCCGGTATACTGTACTAATTTGTATATGTCTCCGTAATTCAAGTGAGATTGTCATGGCGCAAAAGCATATGTGGTCATGTATTCCCATGTTCCATGTATTGGTAATGTTCTTTATTTCTCGTCTAGCAGAAACTAATCGAGCTCCGTTTGATCTCCCAGAAGCGGAAGCTGAATCAGCCTATATCTTTTAAGTGCTTTCTTATAGGGTTTTTTGAATTTCTTTTTCTTGTAAAATTTCTTTTTTTTTTATATGGCTTAAATGTCTAACATCCACATTGAGTTGGTTTATATTATAGTTTATTACAACATATTTTTTTATATGCTTTATAAGTGTTATTAGCTTGTAGACATTTTTCTAGTTATTTTTGTTCTAGAAATTGGATTCTTGCTCCTAGGGTATTATTTTCTCCTAGTAATGCTAGTCTTAAAAATTCTTTATATAATTCTAAATTTCATAGATTGGGTAACTTAAGAAATATTAAGTTCATAAATTCATGAACTCCTTCTGCAACTGTATATCTTGATTAGTATTCTCTAAATTCACAAGCAAATTGTCTAAAATAACAGATGTCACATATTGTTAAATTAGCAAGTATTTATTTCTCTTTTTTGAATTTTCTATTGTATTAGTATTTACTACTAGTATATATTCTCTTCTTAAAACTTCTTCGTATCTACTTAATATTGTTCTTATTTTGTCTTGGTCATTTCCTCTTACGATTATTTTAAGTTCTTCACTAATGTTTTCCCACCATCTTACTTTAGTTTCTATGAATGTATTTTCTAACATCAGTTAATTCTCTAGTGTAAGCAGCATTGTCATAGATTTCATCCATAATTCTAGTTCATGATCTATATCTTGTACACATCCTAAGTCTAACCATTTTCCTTTTGAACTTATTTGGGTTTAGATACTTCTTCAAGGTGTATATTGAGTAGGATAATTATTATTTGGTTTTGTGTAATATTTTTGGTGTTATGGTGAAAATTTAATTGGATAGTATTCTGATCTTATCTTTGTGACATATAAGCATATGATCTATTTGTTACATTTGTTTTGCTTGTTATATTACTCGTCACTTCTTCTTGATTAATTTGATTTGTTTCAGGTGCTAGTTATCTCAGAGAGATTTATTGTTCCATAGGTGTTGATGATAGTTGTCCTGAAGGCATTATTACTTGGTTCATGTTTATTTCTTCCAATTTTAACATCTGAAAATTTTCTATATATTCTTCTTCTGTTGGACTTTCCATAAATTTTTCTATTTGTTCTGTTATTATATTAATTCCTAATTTAGCTATAGCTTTTAATTGTTTCTCAGTTATTATTCTTTTAGGTTTTTTTCTTTTCCATTTCTTCATATATTTTTGTTAAGTTTTTGATTTCGATTTCTAATTTTTTTCCCTATATTTTCTAACCTTTTTGTTATTACATTTTCTTTAATATTTTCTTCTTTTATAATTTTTATTATATTAATTTGTTCTAGTTTGCAATTTCTAACTAATTTATCATCCATGGTTCTGATACCAATTTTATGTAGATTAAGCAGAAAATTTCAGGCAGATTAGGCAGTTTTATTTTAGAAATTAATTATGTGGTTGTTTAATTTAAGAGTAATGCTACACTTTCAAGTTGGTTTACCAATTAGTTCACCGGTTTACAATTTTAAGCCTAAAATATTATTACTCAAATTATTTAAATGCCTTAATTAAGAGTTTCACCATTTATATTAATACACAACCGATGAACTAATTGGTAAACCAATCTAGAAGTTTATCATTACTCTTTAATTTAAAGTAATACTATATTTTCAGGTTGGTTTACCAATTAGTTCATCGATTTATAATTTTAACCCTAAAATATCATTACTCAAATTATTTAAATGCTTTAATTGACGGTTTCACCATTCATATTAATACACAATTGGTGAATTAATTAGTGAACTAATTTGAAAGTTTATTATTACTCTTTAATTTAGAGTAATACTACACTTCTAAGTTGGTTTACTAATTAGTTCACCGGTTTACGCAGTTTAATTTCTTAACCCTAATTTCAAAGCATAATTATACTCTTAATGAGAAAAAGTTAAGAATATAATTTCATTTTTGGGTTTTCTTTTATCTTAATAACTAAGCCTAACTATCCAAAAACTTTACAACCTTTCCCTTTTAAATAAAAAAAGCTTTGCTGACTTCCCCTTTTACCTAAATTGGTATTTGCTCTCATGCGTTTCGCGATCAAATTTTATTGACAAAGGATAACGTAAGAAAATTAAACAATATAGGAGCAAACTAATGAACAAAATAATATTTTAAGATAACAAAAATAAATATTTTGTTAATATTATTAAAAATTTTAGAAAATCTTATTATGTACAACATCTATAGTTTCATTAATTAACTTCTCATTCTTAATTTCTTATCACATCTAAATATTTTCATATCAATATGATGTTATAACTTTAGACACTGCTATGTAGAACTATCCACGATTGAATATCAATCTTTTGAGGAGTACTCAAAAAAAGGATAATCTTGACTTTTATTATTCGTTATAACAACGAACAATTAAAGTCTATAAATTAATATTGATTCTTATTAATAGTCATAATAATTCAAAACAAGTTCAGCATGTCTTGATATTACTTCAACCCGTAGATGACTTCAAATGTTCTGGGGAATATTTAGTAACAATATTTCCAATAAAGTCTAAAAAGAGAAAATTAAAAAAAATGTAATTAGAAATGTATAGTTTATATATATAAATCATTTGTATTGAAAAATTTAAACATAAATGATCATACCAAGTAGATCAAGAGTATTAGAAGGAGATATATTCTGAAAACATAATTCATTTACTTTTTAATATTTTTACTTTAGAACGACAAAACTTATATACGTAATTCATTTGTTTTTTATTTTATTTTTTTCTTTTACTTTAGTTTCATGTATATTAGTAAGTTTAATAGAACTATTTTTTCTAAAACATATTTTGTTTAAACTATCCTATTAATATACGTAACTGCCCACTATTGACATCACCCATTATCTTCTTTTTTTAACTAACTATTATTGTCTATACACCACAACTTAAATCTTATTTTTTCATTACTTTTTTTAATTTTTATTTTTTTAACCGTTTTAATATTGAGTAAAGTAACCACCCACTACCTTATTAACTGTAAGGTGTGGTTATGTTTTTCCAATTTTTTTAATCAATCGTAGGCAACTAATATTGATAGGATACTTTTTCCATTGCACTTCAAATTAACATGATATTGTTGTCATTATTTGTGCAAATACCCATTACACGTCAAATATCTCTTAAGCTCGGAAGGCACAAAGGAATTGCCTCCACTGAAATGGAGGATCGTGTCTTAGCCCACGACTTGTTAGAGATCATTGCAACTCTCCAAAGTCGTTGTCTAAGGCAAATGGTGAGAAAGACAATTCCACTCTCAAGAAATCCATTAAAAGCACTCAATCTAAGTTACATTTGCGAGAATCTTCAATTGATAAAACTGAAGAAAAGCCAAGCAAAGTGAAAGTCAAACGTGCAAAAACCTGTGTTCAAGATAAGAAAAACAATGCACAGAACTCGAAAGAAATTTTAAATCCGCCTGATTTAATTTTTTTCAAGAAGAAAGCTTTTATACATAATTTAATTGCATCAGAAGGAATGCTTTTGCAGTTAATTATTTGAATCAATAGTGGATGATTACCAAAAGTAAGCGGTTATCAATATTAATTAATTTTTTGATCATTAATAGGCGGTTATAAATAATAGGCAGTTACCAATGTTAGTAGGGGGTTATCAATATTAGTTAATTTGTGTATCAATAGTGAACGGTTATCAGTATTAGTTAGAGAAAATAAAATAATTTGTGTGTTAATAGTAGGCGGTTACTAATATTAATGGAAGAAAACAACATAAACTAAAATAAAAAGATTTTTTAAAATAAAATCCGAAATCGAATTTAATATTTTCCAATTGGAGGTTTAATTTACTTCTACTTTTTTATTAATATATATATATATATATATAGATTTTCCTGGTAATTTTCCGTGTTTTGTTTGCAATTTGATATTCATTTACATTTCATTTTCATTTAATTTCTCAATGCGTTCAGCGCAGAGTAAGGATTGCGGTCTTCACTCGTCGCTGTCTTCTAGTTCTTTCTTCTCCCATCAGAAGCACGCACGCACCCCCCCTTCTTCTCAACCTGTATCTTTACTTTAGAGAAAGAGAAGAATCATTAGATCTCTTACTTCAATCGAAGGTGAGCTACGATCGAATTGTAATCGGATGATTTAGGTCATGTTTTTGTTACTTGAATTCAGTTTTTAATTTTTTCCCCTCATAATCGGATGAGGATTGTTTTGTGGTAGATGTTGATTTACTGATTTTAATCTGGTGGACTGCCTGTGCCATATTACTGTCACGTTCTGTTTTGAAATCTTTTATCAAATTTTGATTGATGGCTTTAAATTGCTTTGATCTTTATGCTCCATATATTTTGGCTTGTATAAATACTGCGCTTTCGGCGACTAAGAGCAGGTAAGATTAAGAAGTTCAATTCTAAGTGAATTTAATTATGATTGATGAATAGTTGGAAATAAATAAGATAAATAATTTGATTTATCTTCGAAATCTTTTCCCAGAAAAATGAAACAAGATATCCAAACAATCTTGGAAGTAACCTTGTATAATAAATTGCTTTGAGTAAACTTTATAATCTTAGCCAATCATGATATGATTAATTAGAACTAAGTAAAATTAGGTTCCTTGGATTGAAAAGTTTTGGGTCGGTGATGTGAAGGAATCATAGTATATCCAGAAGTTCATAAGCATTTGATTTTACCCGTATAGAAAACTTTTATCTTATTTCAAGTAATCTCAAATTGTGAAGGAATCATAGTACCATTACCTTAACTCTATCCATAGTGAAGGCCTGACTTGTGATCGTTGTGTGAATAGTCCATTTTTGTCCCTGCAAGCCAACAAGTCCTTGTCCAAATAGCTGCTTAGACAGGGGCTTGAATGCATCCTTAAACACTTTATCATTGTTGCTCACTATAATATCTTTGATATATTCCGGAATTGAGGTGAAACTCCAGTCCACACTGATTTCCCAGTGCTTTAAAATATTTAAAAATTAAGCTGATTGACATACTTGATGCTTTTACAAATAATCAACCTTCCATATGTATTTTTTGTGAACTATTTGGAATTCATGTGTATTAGTTTCCATCTGTTTATGCCAAAGTAAGAACTGCTTAGTCGGAAGAATGGATAGATCAGCAAATTAACTTATGGTCAGATTAGGAACATGTCGAATAACTAGATATTCAGTTGTTTTTAGATGCAGAGCCATAATGCTGTGAGTTTCTGTATACCGTATCAGGTAGCAAAAGATAGTCTTAACAAACAGAACTTATATCGAGGCAACTGGGTCCTCACCATATTTAATATAGAGAAGTTGAAAGAGCTGAAATCTATCAACAGGAGGTCGAGGGATAGCTATCGATGAAATGATGTATTATTTAGTTTTGCGTGGATGAGATAGTACTGATGATTTCATGACCAAATTGGTTTCTCTTTCTGCCGCACTGGCTTTTCCTCTTAAATCTTACATTTGGAGGCAAGTGCCTATTTTCTTATGGATACTAGAATTAAAGCTGTAGCAATGGAGTGAATTTCCATGAGAAAATTAGCACCCACGGACTGCCTTCTTTGATTCTTACATAATATCAACTGTAATTTTTTTTTCTTTTTTCTTTTCTGGGTGTCTTGTTACACTAAAATATTTGATGATCACTATAGTCAAAAGTTCTTCAATGATTACACTTGATAGCAACCAAAATATTAGTTTCTAAAACACCCAAGCAAATTGAACATGACCACAGAATTAAACTTATTTGAACAATCATAAATCAAAGACTATGATATATTAAAGCCCCCATAAAATCTAACAAAAGTTTGACATGTTTACAGTTTGAAATAACATAATTTAATTAGGAAAGTCCAAACTTTCAGTTCTAATGTCCTGTAGAAATACGTCATGTAGAATGTAGTATTACTATTCCGTGAGTATATCTATGTGATGATGTACAGAATATATGACAAGTGAAGTGTTTCTATTGACTGTCCTGAGTTGGAGATTAAATTGCTTCACATAGAATTATGAACACCCCATAGAAGGGGTCTTGATACCGGAAATTAACACCCTCACGGATGATAAATGAAAAGTTTCCATTTATTCCCATGAGGTCAAGTATCTATTGCATCACTTATTTCATAAGCTTATGCTAAAAATATTGAAAATTCTCAAATGAAACATAGAAAATTCTGCAAACATAAACAAAAGTGGAAAGTGAAAAAAGATCAAGGAACACTGTGTTTAACCTGAAATGAAAACAGGCAAGACCACGCTTAACGGCACACTAGAGCCCCCACAGTTTAAGAGCAATAGTTCAAGTGAGTAATAGAAGTCATACCAGTATAATAATGAAACAAGCAAACAATCTTAAGCCAAAAATATTGGAAATTCTCAAACCAAACATAGAAAAATCTGCAAGCATGAACAAAATTCTGTGTTGAACAGCCATGAGAAATTTTATATTCCAATTGACTTCTGGGCACAATGCAATGCAATAGTTAACAAAACAAACATCTTAATCAGAAACCTTGAATGTCAGTTTCGAACTATTTGAGTTTCTTTTCTGAAATAAACTTCTTGCATTAAGAATTTCACATTCCCCAATATCTCAAAAGAGAAAGGAACTATTCAAGCAGCGCCCCCCCCCGGCGGGTAGAAGTTGAGCCACCACCCCCCCAAAAAAAAGGCAAAAAAGAAAAAGAAATAAACATTTAGATTACACAAATGAACAACTAGAATGCCACAAGCTAAGAGGATTACAAAAAAAT